>WTSP01003129.1:34844-47225 GCA_025331215.1 Actenoides lindsayi
AGGCTGGATGGGGCTCTGAGCACCCTGCTCTAGTGGGAGGTGTCCCTGCCCATGGCAGAGGGGTTGGAACTGGATGATATTTAAGGTGCTTTCCAATTCTATGATTCTATGAAATGTACTGATCATGGACAAGCAGCTTATATTACCACCTTGCTACACCTCAGAGATTACAGCAAGAAGAATACCAAGTAGTAGGACATTACAAGAGCTAATCTGGAAGATGACAAGTGAAAGCACAAATTTAAGCATTCTAGTTTCCTGCAAGAGAAGACATTTACCTCTTGGTCGTGCAGGGTGGAAGCAACCCAAGCTGTGTTGTTGTGGTATGATTGCATCTCTGTGTTTTGTCTGAGCTCTGTAACTTCATCTGCTAAAGGAATTAAGCAAAGCTTCCAGAAGATAAACAGCCAACAATTTTCAGAGCTCTGCAGAGAGTGACAGGAGCTTTTATTTCTGCGAATCTGCCCGCCACATGTGCTCCTCGTGTAAAACCGACACCTGATTGTTCCTCACCCCAAACACTTCAGTCACTCTGTGACTTGTAGAGCTCTCAGGCTATGGAGCTAAGGGGGAGGACGTGGGTGAGAGCTACCCACCCACGATGGCACCGAGGGTGGGCGTCAGTGGGGGCCTCAGCGCACACACCTCTGCCACAGGAGGTGGCCAGTAGCCGGTTGCTGCACGTGCCGCTGGAGAGCCCGCTCCCAGCCACGCGGCAAGCAGCGTAAGCACGGGGATGCCCACTGAGGAGCCCCGTGCAAATATGGAGCTGGACACGAAGGAAGAGCCCCGTGCTCAGAACCCGAAACCGCGCGACATCTCCTACCGCACTCGGCAACCCAACAGTGCCTATGGAAAATATACGGCTGAAGGCTCCCAAGGTCCAGGAGAGCTCCATGGGACCTGTCACTTGGATGATAGGTCTGCCGTGCCGCGCTCCATTTGAGCCTCCCTGCTTCCCCCGCCACTGGAGCAGAAAGGGCTGGGGGGTGCGGTGGTCTGAGCTGAAAGGAAAACAATGGGAGAAACTGTTTTCTTTTTTTTCCCCCCCTCCCACAAATCCCACGGGGGCCCAGAAACCACATTTTATATCAGATTTTGAGGGCTGAGTTTGCAGCCAGTGTTCTGTAAAACATGCTTTTTCATGTTATAAAACCAGAAAAAGTCAACAGCTTTAACATTTTAAACTCTACTCTGTTAAAACAGCTTCATTTCTATTTTCTCCTCAGTTCCCTCTTTTTTTTTTTTTTTTAATTGTTCCAAAGTCTACAGTGTCAAGTTTGACATTTGGCCAAGTTTCAATATGAAATTTTACAGCCGAGATAATATAAACTTCTGTAAAAATGAAGTAGCAAACACTGCCGATTAGCTTTAACAATAACTGGAAAGGGGAATATTGCTTCTGAAATAAGCCCCTTTGCTTGTTATTAACAAGTGCTGAAAGAGATTGCTTTTTTATAGGCGCTTAATCTTCAGCTTCTCCCTGCTATTGATTTATAAACATATATAAATAGTAACATATACCTAAGCAAAGCATTTAATAGCACAGGCGTACGCAACGCCCCGGAGTCCACTGTCACTCTGCTTCCCAGTAACACAGTTCCACTCATTTAATTGCCCTATTCCTGATTTATAAGCTGCAGGGGTAGAGGAGAATCTGATCCACGGAGCAATAGGATCTTTCTCTGTAAAATTTGGTTTTAAATGTTAAATAGTCAGCGCCGCAGTGATCAAAAGGTGCCACAACAGTAGCAGCATCTCTGTTATTCTGAAATTTTCTTGCTTGTAAACTTCAGACAAAACCCCTTTTTGTTTGTTGATGTGAGCATTTTAACAGGAAACAGGAGTTCAGCCACTAAAAAGCACTTTTTTCCCCCGACACAAATTTCGCCATTGTGCTGTGATTGACAGCCATCCCAATGTCTATAAACAACCTACAAGCCTCCCAAATTGACCATTCAGTTCCTGCGCCCAACGTTTAAACACTGAGCGGTTTTTGCGCTCAATAAAATTCCTTTTCATTTCGCCCTGGGTTGCCATGTCTCTTCAAACAGAGGCAGAAAAGCAGCGCTCTGTGTCAGACAGATTTTAATTTTCAGTCCTCATCCATTCGTACAATGTAGACACAAGCAAACAAACCCTACCCAAAGCCTAGCAACCCGCGGTTTAAACAGTCAATGCGTAGGAGCTACGGGATGAAGGCCTGGACCTGTTCACACATGAATAAAGAAGATTAAGATTTTCTTTCAAAGACATGAAGCCTTTTTGACAGCCTGTGTCAACAGCGCTGTCTGCCTCTCAATGTGAAACAGTCTTCTACCACAGGTTCCCACAGGGAGGTCTTGCTTATTAGCATGCTTTACACTTCCATTCCTTGTCAGTATTTAATTTAAGAATAAGGGTGCAAAGTTTTGCAAACTCTTACTCGCCCACAATGAAAGGATAACTTACTGGAGACGCTGAAAGGAAATACCAGCGAACACGAACACCTACAGGGGACACTGTTAAAAGAGGATAACCTAGCAGGGGAAAAAAAACCAACCCAGCAGCGGATAGAGTCGTGTTCGCCGATGGCCACGGCGGGAATACGCCCGGCACCTCGGAACCCCGGGGTGTCTGTCTCCAGAGGGGCATTGGCACGGCACTGCCGGCAGCCCGCGTTCCAAGCGTGCCTCGCGGGCTGCTGCGTGGGGCAATAGCACAACTGAGATTTCAGACGTGAAAACAAAACAAAAAAAATCCCTCTGCGAACAGCACCGCTGACACTGGCTGGGTTCGTATAGAAGCGCATGACTGGAAGGGATCTCCAAAGCCATCAAGCTGAGCTCGCTGCTATCGCGGGCACCATGACGCACAATCCTTCTCAGAAAGCAACCCCGCGCTTCTGAAAAAAACCACCCGGCACAAAAGAAAAAAAAAGCCCAGACCATGGTTTTCATTGCAGAGAACCATTTGTCCTGGCTGAAACAATTTAGATGCCATTTTTCTGAATGAGTGATGGCACCAAGTCACCGTTACATGCAGATGGGATCATATTGTCTAAAATCAAACCTATTCTAAGACTCCAATCTTGCAAACACGCTTAGGGAGCTGTTTAACTAAAGAAGTGAGTGGTCCCAGCAAAGGTAATTGCATCACGCAGCTGTAGAGCACATGCAGCTTTCAGGATTACGCTTTAAATTCCTGGAGCTAAAAGTAACAGGAAAACAGCACATCTTCTACAAAATTGGGAAAACTTTTATTTTCAGGAACAAATGAAAATGCTGAGCACTGTGCTAGCTCCCTGCCTGGGCAGAACCAGGATTTTGTTATCAATTTGGTCAGCTAGCTTAACATCAAGAATTTATTTTTAAATTATCACATGAGAAAGTCAGAATGTTCAGGACAAGAAACAATTTCAACAAGGAACTGATTATGTCTCAGTGAAGTAAGTGGGAAAAGCTCCAAATTTATCTCAATATTGGACTTGAAACAACACAATTAAACGAGAACAGTCCTGAAAGCCAAGTCATACTCCCTACCATGGGAAGCAAGATCTCAACAGGAAAATTGCAAAGCTTCTTTTTTTTCCAAAATTGCAGAGATTTTTCTTGAAGTTCAAAATGTTTTGCATCTGTATTATTTAGGGATTTTTTTCATTATTATTTTTTTTTTAAATTGTGCAGCTGAAATAAGAGGAAATGAATGTTTCATGGCTCCAACATAAAATTCAACACGAGATACAGGAAAAGAACTGAATGCCCTTGTAACTAGAAATAAACAGCTGAGACAAGGAAGAATAACTGGGATTACACAGATCAACATTTAATGCATCAAAAATCTTCCTTTAAAGCTCTGTACTGCCTGCAGTAGTGATTCATAGCCTCTCACAACTATCTGCTCAGCAGATGCCTTTTAACAGTATTCCTGATTTCTTCCCTGCTGCCCAAAAACCATAATGGAGTGTGTGAAAGCTAATACAATTACACCAAAGATGCTCTGCTTTTTATCCTGGTTTAGCACATCCCAAAGCAACATTCTAGCTTTTTAATTAGTTCTTTTTAAAGCAGTATACTTCAAGTTCTGCACTCTGATTCTAGCCAGCATTTATTTCTGTCAGTCAAGTATGTGACTCAGCGCACCGCCGTTATAACTCATAACATATTTACTTGTGTTCTCAAAGCTCCGTATTTGTTTAATGGAAATAAATGCCATTTCAAGTTTTAATTTGCTGAAGTTAAATTTGTCTAGACTCCTAGAGAATTACATAGGTCAAAAAACAAAGATAAGTAAAGAAGATGTACAAATACAGTGTGTGTGCAAGAGCCTGGATTTTATTCTCTCTGATGTCAGTTATTTATAGGTATTAGTTTTGAGAAGGAACACTAGGTTCCAGCAACAGTTAGTGGAGGGCCTATAAATAAGGCGTCATTTCCACTATAAAAATTAAAAATATAAAAATTGTTGATTTTTATTTTCTGATCAGTTATTTAAAAGTTATAGCATAAAAACCTGGAGCATACATCCACGCCTTTGCAACCTACCCCCCACCAAAATTCATTTGTTCCCTGTCTCTCAGGGCCTTGGGATTCAGTCTCTTGTTTTGCTTTGTTTTATTTGAGACAGATGCATCTCTTGGAATCAAACACGCTCATTCGGTTTCGAGGTAAGGCACTTCACTGTTGGCAAGAGACACTCTCAAAGCAGTTTGGGGACCCCAGGGTGATTTCACTCACAGGCAGGGACTCAGAGCCACCACATTCATGAAAAAACAAACCAAACCACCTTGAATTACTGTCAGGTTTTGGAAAAAAAACGAGAAAAACCAAACAAACAACAAACCACACAAAAAATACACAAACAAACCACATTCTGATTAAGGTTTTGGTTTTTCTTAATGATTTATCAAAAGAGTGAAGAGTTTAAGCTGAAAACCAAACTCACTTATTTTGAGATGCTACTGCTGTACCTCACTGTTTTCATTCGGCAATTCCCTTGCTCAGGTCACCACTCCCAGTGGAGTTTCCCACATCCCTCCCTTGGTACTTGGGCCATGAGCTTTAACACCCCCTAAGGCGTCTAAGGAAATCTTGGGCCAGGCATCAAAATATTTCTGACGATACCTCACAAATGGCAGTACCTGTAGAACAACAGTTTGGTAGAACAAATTTCTGTGTTGGACATAATTCAGTGCTGGGCCTTAATCCGTAATATTTCAGAGTTCTATGGCAGATGATGTTCTGTGGTCAAGCAGCTTCCCCATACTTGTTACCCGCACCACAAAGGCAAACGAAGCAAAAAGCAGTGGCCTGAAGTTTTCATGGTTTATCGTGTGTTCAACATTCATTCTGTTTACCCATCTTGTTCCTAATCCTGAAACATCCAGCTTTAAAACAGGGTATTTTGCAGACTGTTACAACTTCATAACATCTGTACTGTATCTTGTGGGAACACTTTAACCCAAGCTCCAAAATTATACATGATTTAATAAGAGAGTTGTTTATGTTGGTTAAACAACAGCCAGCTATTGAAAACAGATTCACGGAGGATAAACAGCTCCAGCATGTGAATTGTTTAGGTTCATTGCATTGTCCTTAAGTGTATTTAAATAAAAGTTATTAAATTCGCATACTAAACCAGCTTAGCCTTGCAGATCCATGTCTGGGGACTCTGGAGAGCATTTGATGGCACTACACTGAGCCACCCATTAGCGTTTCCAAATTAACCTGTTTGAAGAACAACTGATAAACAGGAACAGCGTCAACAGGAAACATTAAACAGATATTAACGTGTTTATCTAAGCTTTCCCGTCTGTAAATACCATTATTTTTGCATTGCCACTGATGACGATTGACTGGGATGTTTAAAGCTTTCATAACTATGGCTCCACTTAACTCGAGTGGTCACAGGTTTACGCTGCGTTTTCAGCCTACATTTGGTCAGTTTAGTACCAGAAAAGTTACTTAAGGCCATGAAAGAAGTACAGGGTGATCTCTCTTTGTGAAATAATTCATTTTTGTCACCCCCTGCTCCATGTAAACTGTTTAGGTTTATTGTGGGTTAGGGGGTTTTTTGCAAATTCAGTGTGGCTTTAAAAAAACCCAGTGAGAATGCAGTTAGCTAAGGCCAGCTAGTTAAACGCCGGACAGACATTGGATAAGACACGCAAACAAAAGATGGCACTAGTTAATAGAGTTAATACTGAAGTGTCTATGACCAATCAATGATTTTTACACAGTTGTTTTGCATGCACTTTTCTGCAAGTAGCTCATCTATAGACCAACGAGCGCGTAGAGCATCTTTACAAAGCAGTGCCAGCAGATAAAAATAGAGAGCAGAATAGATTGAGGAGGAGAAAGAGAAAAGAAAGTGACATCCAGCCACTAGCAAGACATCTCTCACTGAGAGAATACATAAAAAGGCAGCAGTCACACATCAGCTGAAGTAAATCTCTGCCTGTTCTCCTCATCCTCACATCCACACACAAAGTTCAGCAGTCCTCCAAGGAGAGCTTACCTGGGTTAGCATCAGGGTTGGGAATTTCACTCCAGTGCTCATTTTCCTGTGAGAAAGGAACACTTTTTTCTTTCTCTTTCAGAAACACTTGGCTCACTAACAGGAAAATTTGACAAAACGTGGGTAAGAAGGCATCCAAGGCTTATAGCCCACAGAGCCAACGCTTCCCTTCGCTCTCTGCCAGCCTCCTGGCAGATGTTATTCTGCAGGTAGTGCCAGGGTCCAACTGCTTCTCCTGTTAGAAGCAGCCATTCAGCAACCTGCTGGAGACAGGAGCTTTGCCACGACTGCTTCTTCAGCCAGCTCATTTACTCTAACGAGAACCATCCAACCTCTTCCCCGGTTAAAGGGCCCAGGGCCGAAGGAGCCCCAGCTGCCTTACTGGGCAGTTGGGACCCGAGCACGGCTACAGAGAAATTGCAGCCACCTGGTTTGCACACAGATGCAGCTTTTCTCCTGCCAGGGAGGCAGGCTCAGGGCTGGCTTTGGAGGAAGCATCACTTCATGGAGAGCCAGGCACCCAGCAGTGACACGCTTCCTGCTTTGTTCTCTGCAACACGAGGCTACCGCTCCAACTTCTGCCTTTCCCGAGGCAAGGTTGATTGTCTCTTGGTGAATCCACTGAGCAGCAACAAAACAACGTGTGGAGAACAGGTATCGGGCAAGGCAAGAGCAATGGGAGCCACACTGATGCTTCTTCCTCCACAGCCATCAGCAAAGAGCAGTTCTCTTCCAGAACAACACCAAAGCTTACACGGAATGGCCACAACAAGCCATATAAGTGGTGAACAACACCTGGCCCATGCCCATTAGGGTCACAGAAATAGAATAATTGCAAGCAATCATGTCTCAGATTAGTATCACTAAGATCGTTGGCACCTATCACACCTCCTTCAACACCAGACCCAAGCTTTTCTTTAACACCGACTCACACAAAAGAGTATTTTCTATTCAAGCAGTGACACAAACCCTTCTCCATAGTTCTGAGGTTTGCTCTTTCCTGGTTCCAACAACACCTTATCATAAATTATGAGCGAGGATGGGACCGTGGGGTGGCTGAGGACAGCCATGAGGGACCCAAAGCTGTTTGGTGGGTCAAGCAGACCAGCAAGAGCGCAGAGCCACAACTCAGAAAGCCTCATTGTCAGTACTGGAAAAATCAACCAGCCCCACCTTTAACCAAACATTCATATTTTCCACAAATGAAATATTGGGTGATGGGGTTGTTGGGAGTGGGCTGAGGTCTGATATGCCTGGTTAGTCTTCGGTGGGTAATTCATTTGGATCCTGAACACCTAAGCCAGATGTTTGTGTTTAATAGGTCAGCCAGTCTCATAAGCAAGTCATTATTTAATAGTAGAATTGGGTGTTTCAACATCTCTCTCTCCTTTTCCACTACCAAGCAGACATAGTGTCACACAGACGTACTTTTATCACTCGTGTGCAGCGTACTGTAGGCGTTTAATAGCTTTAGGAGTTGTATGCAGAAGACTGATGTAATTTTTTTGCCATTTATGAGCGCTCTAACAGTAGGTTTATAGGATACAAAGGTTTAAGTATCCTATAGCTGGGGCAGATTACAGGGCAAAGCAGTAAAAGAAAGTCGTGTTTGGAACTGATGCAAGTGTGACACAAGCACCTCAACAGTCATCTGTGAGCATCTCCTGACTAGTCTGCGTCACGGTGCTGTTCGTTCAGTGGCATTCCCAGGTAGATGCTCCGCTGAGCTGTCAGCCCGTCGCCAATGCAAAGCTGGAGTGGGTTTATTGGGGCAGGCTGAGTTCCAGCTCTTTCTCTTTGAATGTTCATTTTCTTCACTGAATTGTGTTGGATTTAGTCCAGTGCAATAGGGTAGGGTCTGGCCTGTCGTCGTTTCAAAGATTCCAGCATTTTCAAACATTGGGTTGTAAGTGAACCTGGGATATCCATAATTTATGAAGCAATATACTTACCAACTGAATTCAGATCTGTATGCAAATAAGTAGAAAACAGTCAAAAAGTGAAAATTTGAAGCTTATCAAATATATATTTCCCCTTTTTCTCCATTCTAGAAGCTGACAACTCATGTTTAGTAGAGTTTCCCAAGTGACAGGGCAGAATTTGGCTTCAAAACGGCCACAAAGACAAAATAATCACTATTCTTAATACCTTCTCTTTTATTTATTATTTCTAAATGTTACATGTTAAACTTAAATTTTGAATAGTGTCTATATTCAGAAAGATATCTTTGTATAATCCAGGATTTTATAGCAGGATAACCTCCTGAAATGCCATTTATGAGTTCTGAAATAAAGGAATCATCCGTTAAAATGAGAGAACAGATCCTTTTAGATACATAATTAAAATTAGATATTTAAATTCTGTAATATAGCTGTAGTAGATAAGCTTTGTCACATAGTATCAATACATAATTAAATGTTAAAATAAATATTTGAGTAAATTTATTGGCACCCCCACACGGCTCCTGAGTGCCGGCTGCAGGGCAGAGCTGACCGTGCTCCTGGTTCCAGCCCATCTCTTGCCCCATATTCCATTGGGTTTTGTTTTTTTTTCTTGAAATGCCACCTTCTGAAGTCCTGGTGAGCTCTGACCATCTCTAAGGACTCTATTGCCCGTTTCTCCTGCAGCCTTCTTGGTGTGGCTACAGCCCAGGCGGTGGGTGCTACGTGCCCGCCTGCTCTACGCTCTTTTCTCAGCTGAATGCATTAGATACAGGGTAAGTGTTGGTTTCTTTATTCCTGGTCTTTGAGTTCAGTTCTGTGTTAGTTCTCTCAGGATGCTTCCCAAAGGAGTTTGATCTTCCCAGAGAAGTTCTTCCCATTTCTCACAGCTGGTGCTGGGGTTGGCAGTAGGCAGCGGTGAGGAAGGGAATAAGAAGCATTTGACCCTCATCGTTTGAAGAACTCTGTGGCAGACACAGAGATAAGGGCCAGCTCAATATCGGAGTGGTCTTCAGCTTCTCCCAGCACTAATATTGTCCTTTCTCTTCTTGAAAGCCTCTGGTTTATTCACCGACACCTTTCAGCTTCTGTACAAACACATCAAGCGTTCCCAGGAGCAGACTCACGCCATAAATCAGGTGGCCCCGGGCTCGGCAGATGCCGGGCCGGCTCCCGCCCGGGGCTGGCTGTCTCTCTGCAGGTTGTGTCGGCACCGTGGCTCCTGGCTCCGAGCCCGGCCGTGCAGGGAGAGCCGTGCCCGCCCCTCCCCGGGGGACTGTCCCGCACGCTCCGAGCGGCTGGCCGTGGAACAGCTGGTGCCTGCCTGCAAATCGCGCGGGCAGAGCTCTCGCTGTCCCTGCAGGCACGCTCCGCACCGCTCCGCAGCACACCACGCCACTAAAGGGCACCGCACCGCAGCACACCGCACCGCAGCACATCACACCACGCACACCGCACCGCAGCACATCACACCACGCACACCGCACCGCAGCACACCACACCGCACCGCAGCACACCACACCGCACCACGCACACCACGGCACATCACACCGCGCACACCGCACCACGGCACAGCACCTACAGGTCGCTTGACTTAATATTGCACCCGCAGGTTTAACCCCGGCAGTTTTTAACCGCCGGGCGCTTGACCCGCGGCCCTGGGGCTCCTGCAGCGCGCTGTTGCGGCCGCGACACTCGCTGCGAGTCCGACGATGAGCTTCGTGCCTCATTTGCCAGAAACGTTATGAGCTTCGAGCCAACGCACTGGGAGCATGTCTCTGTTTCCAGTGGCAAAGGGCCAACTTTTAATTTCACTTACTTGCCACTGGCTAAACCGTGTCATTTCCTAAACATTTCTTGATTTTTAAAATAAATGTCTGAGCGGTGTTGCAAGAGATGAAACCACACCACAGGTGAAGCATTCTAGACGGGGGGGACGAGAGAGTTCCACTCCATTTTTATTTTGACAGAGTTGGGTGAAAAAAAATTGTGTATGCTCCTCTGCGTTTCAATGTAAATGTTATTTTGGGCTTGGCCCTATTCTGCTTTGAGCAGGATTCCGTGCACCTGACTTTACAGTTTTGTATTCCTGATGTACAATATTACAGAATAAACCAGCGCAGTTTGGGTGTTCCTAGAAATACAGGTAATCTGGATTAGTAAGATTTGGTCGGGTTCAATAGTACATCTGGCTAAGGACAGATTATAAAGTTAATAAGTCAGATGATTTTACTTTTCCTCCAGAAGAGTGGGTTAAAAAGACTCCAGGGCTGCTCTCCAGCAGCGGCCCATCACCTGCATCCCCGTGTCCCCAGCAGATGTTCTCTGGTAGAGCATCCTTTGTTTCTAGGGTTAAAGCTCCTCTAGCATATTACGATTTTTTGGTGAGTTCTCTGCAATATCCACAGTTTATCAACACCAGTGCGTTTGCTCGCAACAGCACAGCCTCTGCCCGATAGACCCGGTGACAGTAAAGTCACCCTTGCTGGAGGAGCTGGAGACAGCCGTCGTGAGGAGAAGAATTAAATGGGATCTGTCATCAGACTGTAAGTGTAAATCAGAGCGTAAATATCATCTGTAAACAGAATTTGTTTGGAATAGTGAGGAAAATGTTATTGCTAAACACGCACCAGATTTAAGGAGGAGTTTAGTATTTGCCTGAACGTTACACCTTCAGAAAACCGACTGTTGCTCCTTTGTGACAGGCGGGCTGGTGTACCGCTGACTTTGACCGCTCGGGTGTTGCCATCCTCACCACAGCAGACTTCACACACAGAAGTAAAAAAACCCAGATCTGTTTGACCTTCTCCAAGCGGATATTTTAATTAATTTCGAGACTTTTAGATTAATTCTTAATTAAGTACTGAATTAATTTTAAAATCTTAGGTCATCACAAATCCTGAATTCCTCTAAGGAATACCCATTTCTGCCGGGGAAAAAAATCAAAAAATAGAAAAGAAAGAAAGTAAAAAGGCACCACGACTCTCCAGTTAAGGAACGTAACAGCCATGGAAAGTAAGTGGAGCAACCACCTTTTGTCTTCAGCATGGTGCACAGCTTAAAGCTGCTGAGCACCAAGCCATCGATAAAAGTGTCAGCAAATAACCATAATAAGTGATGTCAGCAATTCTTCATGACCTTCCGATTTTATAGCCTTTTATTCAAAATACATTAATAAAAGAACCCATAAATCAAGCCCTGCGAGGTAATTAACATGCTCCTATATTGAAAAGCCCGTTCTGTATTTCCAGTGACATTTCCATTTCGTCTGTTTAAATACCCATCGCGTTAATTCAGCCGTAGACCTGATGATTCCATGCTATGGGAGAGAGACAATTCACTTCAAACACCCATTACAAGTATTTTCAGATTCTCTCGAAAGCCCCAAGGCAATGCGTACGATATGCACTTGAACGTCAAATTAACTCATTAAGATAAGCGCAGTTTTGTTAGCGTTAAATCAATTTCTAGTAAAAGGCTGCTTTTCTGTGCTGGTAATTTATGGAAGGATTTGACTGTTACAGCTCCCAGCAAACCCTCTCTAGGTGTCTGTAATCTGACCACGATGAAAATATTATAGCTAGTAAAAATCCAAAAGATGCTTAGGCATGGTTTTTAGAGAACGCTGTGTACCTTAAGGCCTTGGGGAAAATTCATCCTCAAGAATGTAATCTCTCACCCTAGGGAACTTCCAGAGCAGTAGCTGGAGAGGGCTCTCTCTCGCCTCCTGCTAACTGCTGCTCCTCACGGTGTAACGTGAACTTTCCACCCAGAGCAAAAAGGGGTGACAGAGAGATGAGCCAGGGAAAAGGTTCCGCTGAAGGGGGTGGTTGTTTTAGGAACTGTATCACCATTCACTCCATTAACCCTTCCCCCAGCAGTGCCAGGGCACCACTACCCCCTGTCCCTCAGCACCACAGCTCCACGGCTTGGAAACCCCTCCAGG
>WTSP01003130.1:0-10392 GCA_025331215.1 Actenoides lindsayi
AGGAGAAGGAGGAGAAGGAGGAGAAGGAGGAGAAGGAGGAGAAGGAGGAGAAGGAGGAGAAGGAGGAGAAGGAGGAGTGCATGGGAAAGGACAAATGGATAAAAGAAGGGAAAGAAGATCAGCATAGCATCTAGTCAGCTTTCTCTTTCATGACTGTTTCCTTTAACCTTAGGTGATTTTGCCACGGGTTTGCCATTCTCTCTAGCACTTAGCCAAAGGGAGATCAGCACAACACGCCTGAGTTGCTATGCCGTTAGGAGAAGAAATAAAAAGCTGGAGGAAAATACAACTGAGTTACTTAGCATACATGGCACAAAACGAATCCTGAAACGTGAATCCATACAGTAGGCAGCTGAAAGCTACTTTCTGCTATGGCTCTTACTAAGAGCACCAAATCTGAATTCGCTGGGTATTTTCCACTGCACCTGGTCCTACTCCCCGGCAATGGTGCCATCTAGCCGCTAAAGACTGTACTGTGAGGTGTCAGGAACACCTTGTCTGAGAAGCTGTGAGAACAGTTCTATGTTAGTCCGTGAATTAACCCACAGCCAGTTTGCTCAGATCACAACTATCTCAAATATTACAAATATTTATTTCTATTTTCCCACAAGAGAACACCTCCTCAAAGCAGGTGCTTCTAACCACCAGCCATGCCACCTCAACCTGCACTTGGGGAGTAAAGCAAATAGTTTCCCCCTTCTTCATCCTGCTTTGTAGCTCCAGTTCTGAAATTCGGCGTTTCAGTGCCATTGGCCCTGAGCAAACCCTAGGACTTCACTGGACTTTCATAGAGTTGCAGTAATTGACTGGAACTCAGTTCAGGGAAGAACAGAACCAGAACCCCTCTCTCATGGCTTCCTAAGGTTTTTCATAGCTAGCAACAGCAAAAAATCTGCAAAATTATATTTCTGATGACAAAATCCAGAAGTTCATCTCTAAGTATGCCCAGGAAGCATCAATCAAGTAAATGTAATTTTTGTAACTGCACTTTCCTTAATAGAAACAAAAGCTTTAATTTGTGTAAAAACCATGCTGTCCATATGGGCATCTAGAAATAAGAATGTTATCAAGTACAGCTCTTCTGTATTTCCTTAACATCCAAAATATTTCATGTGTATTTCAGGCTAAAGACAAGGAAGGAAATGAGCTGCTTCTTAAACTAAGACTCCCTACAATTTTACTTTGTGCATGAAAAAAGATAAAGGCAAAGCGAAAAGGATACTTCAGAGCTATTTAGAGGTTAAAAGAAGTTAAGAGCCAGAAAAAGCCTGCAGCACAAGCAGTTTTAGGAGACAGTGGATTCCAGGATCGCAACACAAAAGGAGGCACAGTCAAGGCGCTTCAAGCAGTGGCCCACAGCAGTAAGCACAGCTAAGAAAGGCTTTGGACAAGTTCATGGGACTGTTACAGCGTCTATAAGGGACCACTAGCCCACAAACTGCTGCCACACTGGGCATTTGCCAATGCATGTGCCTTTCCAGTCTGAACCCGTCCCTAGGAGTTCTACCTTCACACTTCCATAGGAGCTAAAAGAGCTTTTGGGTTAAGACCTATTGAAAGAGAACATTTTCTATTCTTCTCACTTTGAAAGCAGCAGGGGCTTTTTACCAGTAAAGATGGCTCTGTTTGGGGAGCAATGCTCTGCTTCAGGCTTGCACATGGAAAAGGAACTGGCAAGACTCATTTGAATCCAGCTGAGGGACTGCAAAACCTGTAATTAACAACTTTTTGCTGTCTTCGAAACATGCAGAATAGCACAGACCTTCTGATGGCTTTCAGTGGAGCTTCTTGGACACATTAAACCGTTCATGGAAGCAGTGCTGTGTAGAGAGCTATCAGAAGTGTGCACAAGCCTCAGCAGTAGCAACATGTAAATTAGTGGAATTTAAGGCCAACAAATGTTATTGCTAACTATCCAGTCTTGGTGTCCTTTGTAACCACAAAACTTCCTTTAGATAATTTTTGCTATAGGGATAATAAAAGTTTTATAACTAACTTTTCTTTTTGAGAAACCTCTAATCACAGCTTGAGTATTTCTGTGATGAACAGTCAGTCACAGCCCTTTTTAGGTCATTCCAATTGCTAATTTTCCTAGCTGTTGAAAATGCATGACTTATTTCCAAGAGAAATTTGCCCATCTGCATCTTCCAGCCTTGCCATTTAGCTGCAACTTTATCAGTTAAGAGCATCTACTGGCAGATGTTTGCTTTTGGCTGAAGGTTCTTACAAACCGTGGTCAGGCCACCTCTTGGCTTTTCTACTAGCTTAGACCACTCACTCAGAATGGGAACAATCAGTCAAGCCCACAGCTGTGTTTCTTTCTCTGCTGTGTGACTGGAAACAGATGTCCCAAATGCTCCAGCCCCAACATGGGCCACTCGGGCTTTCACGTCACAAGGCTTATGAAAGTGTGCAGGAGTAGCCAAGCCCCTGGGCACAGCCCTAGACATACGATGCGATGGTCACTGTGTTAGATGACAGTTGTACTTCCAGGAAGCCTGGAAAAAAAGATGACACTAGTCTCTTCTCTGTCAACAGAAGTGCTGGCAGAAAGGAGGAGAGGATCCACTAATACAAGTACTTTCTATTCCTTATCAGTCATAACACTAAATTCTGAACTCTCTCAAAACGTGTGTGTATATATGTATTTGTACATGCGCAGATATAGACCACTTGACATATCCATGCTTAAATGTGTGTGTATGTATATGTCTATCACACACATGCAATGAATACCTTGATAAAAACTAGCTCTGATTATTAAATTAGAACTGAGATGTGAGCTATAATTCACAGATTAAATCTGTTACCAAAGTTCTCCAAGGCACGGTGAATGTGGCCATTAACCCAACCATGCCAGTGCTGCTGGAAGAAAGGTAAGCAGCCAGATTTCTTACTGATTTTCCCTCTGCAGCAACAGCATGTACCTAGACTAACTATATCAGGAGATAACTGTTGTGGGGTATGCAGACAGGTAGGGAAGAAGATCTCAAAATCATGTACATATGTGACTGAAAGCGACCTTATTTTTGAAGAAAAAAATATGAATGCTTCTTGCAATAGTTCCAGAGAAGTATTTCAGGCTGCTTTATTCACTTAGAAATAATGACAAAAGGCTGGAGGTCTGCTGTCACAGTAATTTAAATTTGTAAAGCTAGACTTGGCTAATTAAATACACCACAATTTATTCTGAAAGAGGAATCCTTTCTCTGCTGTATTTAAAACTTTGCCTTTGATACTCATCTTAATGCATCTAGTGCAATGCAGCATATTGCAATGGTGGTGGTGCAAGTGGCATTAAGGTGTGTAATCTTTATATCACTATTTAAAATCAACTTCTTGATATTTACATATGGTTCAAGTGAAAACTGGCAGCACTTCTTTTTTTACAATGACAGTTTAACATATGGCTTTACAAGTATGAATTATTTATGTAAACTTGAAGCCATTCAGAACATTACCAGAAAAACACTGTAATTTACACAAACAATATGGTTACATCTGTAGTCATAAATATTCATTGTTTATCAATGCTCTTTGTAGATGATTAATAAATCATGATGAGTCTGATCCTGAGAAGGCAAAGGGCCAGGTATATAAATGCACTTAGACATCTGGTGGGATTTCTGGAGAAGCTGACAGGCAGTGGCACGCGGGGCTGTTATAGTAAGGAAGATGGCAGCGGAATGGCACAACCTGAGTTCGTAGCATCAAGCGATACCCTGTCACCTGCTCACTTTTTGCCTTTTTTTTACTGTAACTTCTGAGCTTTCTCAAAGAAGGTAATGAAATGTCACACATGGCTTTAAAATATGCTTATATAAATACAGTCATGCATAAAGAAGACAGATTCTGAGCCTGCTTTAATTTGCGTGATTAGATCACTTTAATACATTTTGATATTGACCAGACACAGCACTCTCATGCAGGTTAAACAAGGTGAGTTTCAAAGTGTGCCTTTAGAAAAAAAATCAGTTAACAGCAATACTTACTACCTTATGTTGCCTTGGAGTTAACTGGATTTTCAGTCATTTTATACCCTGAAAACCAGAGCACCATTACTCTAATAGTCAATCTGGTTTCACACTTTCTTGTGTATACTGTGAACATCTGATGGAGAAGTTAATGGAATATAATAAATGCAGAACATTTTCAAACAAATTATCCAGTACAAGTTTTCAGAAAAAAAAAAAAAAAAATCTTTTACCTATTTCCATAATTCAGTAACATTTTAATACTGGCAGTGATTTTAAAAGCTTGTCTCCATAAATTATTTTAAGACTAATCTTCTCCATTTAGCCTTTTTAAAAGGTGTCAGTTACACAACCAGACACCCAGCTACTTGCAGAATCTCTCCCAAGAATATGAAAAGGTCCAAAATGATGTTATCTTTTGTAACTTCAAGTCTATTTGCCTGAGACAGATAACTGTTTACCTGAACTTTATCTGTAAAATCACCATTGTCATCATTATACACTTTAATGTAAGCAACTCGGGCCCAGTGGAACTAAGCCAGCTGGCAATTTTGCAATTTGTAAAACTCAAATTACGATTCTTTATGTGGGAGTTTCTTAGCAACATTTAATGGTCTTGTTAATTTTCTAAACTGCATGTATTAGTTCCTTTAACGTGAAGGGAGCTCAAATAAAAAGTTTAACTGAGTATATGATTTCAGTCCTGGATGAGATGAATTTAGTTCTAGACTATGAGGAAAGATTTCCTTTCCATGTTTCCTTGAAGCCTGTCTGGCCCAGCTCTGGGTCAGCGTCCTAGACTGCAGGACCTAGGCTGAAGTTCTTGCTCCTGCAAAATCAATCACAAAATTCCTAATGGCTTAAATGAAGCAGAATCTCACCCCAAGGCTTTGGCATCGCACACTTAAACCTAGATTCTCCATTGTCTTACCCCATGTGAAGTCACTTATCCCCACAGAAAGTGGGAGAAGGCATGCAACACATTATCGGCTTCCTTTGGTTGCAATTTCAGACTTAGCTTGCACAAACTGCGAAAGATCACACCAACAGCAGAGTGAAGTGGTGTAAATTTTAGTAACATTTTTAAGTTGGTAATTAAATGTTTGAGAAGCAGGGAAAGAATTAAAAGGGGATGTGGCTATGCTAGATTCTTTCTCTGACTCCAGAGTATTTATTACCAGCTGTAAAACATTCATTAAGTTTGCATTCTAAAATCTGAACATGCTATAAATATTGACAATTGATTAAAGAACACAATCTACAAAGGCAAACTTTTGCCAATAACTTATAGATGACATGCAGAGAAGAGTTCTGGGTAGACACGGAAAACTGGAAGGATGGGGAGGGGCACGAGAGCAAAACAGCCTTCAGCTCTCTCCACATCTGCTCCAAAAAGGACACATTTCAGAGGTATAAGAATCCTGCCCATCCACTTTCTTCTGCTGAGCTGTCCTACCTGACTGCTTAAAGCCAGACAGTGAAACTTAACGTGTACCATTTCTGCCTTGTCTCTTCAACCAGTATGAGACACGCAGCACCACAGCGTGAGCACACAAAATGAACGCGGACTGGGAGGCGGGAAGCAGAGACACCAGATGTGTTACCTGGACAGAAACGGTATGAGGGGAGCAGGTACTCACAAAGCCTTGCTTTGGAATAGCAGGAGTAATTGTTACTGTCTTCTTCTGCAGTCAGTGCAGAAAGAGGCACTTGCAGTGGGAAGACTCAGCGAGCCCAAGCTGGCTCCTGGTTTCAGCCTGTCTCTAGAATGAGTATTTCTTCTGGCTGATTACGGAGGAAGTTTATAGTAAGCAAATATCCATAATGATCAGCCCCATTCACACACACACCGCCTCTCCCCGAAACCAATACGAGTTGAAGGGTATAGAACAGTAAGAAAGAGATGTCAGTGAAACACTAGAAGGCAAAGACAGAAACCAGAGGTAGAGTAATGGGAGACACGCGTTTTGGTACCATTAGCATCATCTTTAGACTTTTGAGATCTGCCATCTCAGGGAATTACAACCATCAGTGGTTTTATCAATTTTCATTTTTCCAAAACGTTGATTCAATTATAACATTGTTTTTGTAAATTATGTATATTCTTGACGTTATAAAGTTGGCAATCACTTCTTGTGAGGTACAACAGTCAGGGCCCAAAGCTGGAGTGTCAAGCCACCAAATCACAGTGCCTGGTCACTTGATTTTTTGGTGATTTCCTCCCTGTCCTTCAAAACAAGGCAGTAGAGATATTACACCAAAACTGACCAACAAGCACATCTTAAATGCTTTCCAGTAAGCCAACAACTTCATAGAAAGTTATAATTATGTAGAGGGTTTAAGAACACAAAGCCTTCTCATCAAGCCCCACAAACGAAATGTGCTTGCACACACACATGCAAGTCAGTCAGTTTAATTAGTGGGCTGTGGTTTCAGGTTGGAAATGTATTCTTTCCAACTTCTCAAGCTTGTTCTCTGGTCTTTTTACGCAAGATAATGCAGGATCCTGCCCCAGATACATCTGATAATTAAAGCTGGATCTACTACTACAATTAATTCAAGTTCCCTGAAATCCCAAGGAGATACACATTACATGTGCTTTTGTTTTATTTTGTTGTGAAATTATGCTACTACTGGATACATAGCTCATGGGATTGCATAGCCCATGCTAGTTGACCAGCTACGGAGAGGTGGAAGTGTTATAATTGCATCAACTGTTGCTCAAAATGCACCCAGTGCCATTCTTCTCATATTTGTAGAAATGCCTAACTGAACCTAGAGCATTAAGACTATATATTCATTTCAATAGTAAGATGGAATCATTCCTTCAGAAATAATGCAATTTCATTTAAGTCCAAATAAGAATGAACAAATTAGCAACAGATTAAGCATCTGGAACCTGTTAAGTAATTTCACGAAATGTGCAGGATTATTAAGAAAAGATGTGTTTTCTTCTATTGGGATTTATGTCTAATACTTATTTCACCACAGATGAGCTTCATCAGGCACCAGGAGAAACAGCCAAAAGAAAACAGTTTGCTTGTTTGCTCAATAAATGAACTATTTGTTCTGTATTTTAAAGAAGGTGAAAACTAACACTGTGCTAATCCTGCCAGGCCATGCTGTGCGTGGTTGGTCAGCTGAACCCTGAAATCTGCTTTACAAAGGTCTGAAAGTTATACAACACTGACAGGTTCAAAGGCGACCAGTAGGCTCAGTGAACTCAAACCTCCAAGTCTAAATTTCCAACATTGCTCTTCGGAGCCCCAGCCAGAAACTTCAGCTCCCGGTTTCCTACTACTGTCCCAAGAGATGGAACCTGACATATCTAAGGTAGATGCTCTTCAGAGAAATTACATGACCACCACCCACATCTCCCCCTTTCTCTTTTGCTGAATCATCCTATTGTCAGCACCCCCAGGGATGCCAGGTGGCTATTCTTCATGCAGAACAAGTTGTTCAGAGATGCTATTCAGCTTGGGTTGCCAGACCTTGAATACAGAATGTCCTCGGGACAATGAGCGGGTGGGATGTTTCCCCAGCAATTACAAAAGAAGCTCTGTCATAATTTCTAGCCCCGTGGATTTCTGGTACTCTAGAAATAACCCAGACAACCATAAGGCCTCTTTGTCAGAGAACTTCTGAAGTGCACATTTTTCCATTCTTGCCTTACTCTTCAGCAAGACAGGTATTTCCTCTGCCCTGCCTCCACCAGAAGACTTCTCTGGAGCGAGAAGCATGCAGCTATGTAGTGGTGCCTCCCAGAAAACCTGCTGGTGACTTTGTCTACATCACTCCTTTCTTGACATTATTCCTTTTGTCCCTTTTCTCCATACACACTATGTGGCCTCACCTTAAAGAGCCTCCAGTACACACCTCACTCTTTATCAAATCCTACTCCATTTGCAGACACCAGTCTCTGCCTGTCTTTGCAAATGTCTCTGCTGCCTCTTTTGCCCAGTCTTCCTGCTCTGTTCACAGAACCACTCTGATCAGAACAGACAGGCATTTGACTCCTTTCTTTTCTTTCCTCACTGCTCCTCTTCACACATCCATGTTCCCCTGCTCGCTTCAAGCCTTTGTCTTACACTTAAATCTCTCATTATAGGGATGGTATCTTAGCATAGAGATCTGTAAAATATTCTCTTTGTTTCCAAAATGTCTGTTAAATTAATCTGAATGATGGTAGGAAAACTAATCCTTTTCTTCTCCTGTAACCTGGGTGAGATTAAAAGGATAAGAATAAAGAAGAAGATGAACATAAGAATCAATTTCAGTCTAAAAAAATGAGTGAAAAGATCTGTTCTGAACAGGTGGCAATGAGAAGTTAGGCTTCATAGGCATTGTAGATAAAGTATCAAGCTAAAAAGGGCAATAAGTGATTTTTTAATTTTTTTTTTCCCTCCAATGAAAGCTTCATAGCATTTCAGGACAAGAAAAAAGGAGGAAGATACATCCCAAGTTAGGATGAAAAGTTAAAGTGTTTGTTTTCAAAAGTGTTTTTAATTACTGTCAACCAAATGTTTTACGTCAACAACTTAAAATATTTTGTTTTGATTTATTCTATTTTTAAAAACACTAGCATAAATTGCATTTTGAAAAAAAAAGTCTTTTAATAACAGCAGCTGGAAACTCCTCACTCTATAAAAGTTGAGCTAAGATATTTCATTAAAATCAAAACACGTTTTGCAAAAAAATAACTTCAGTAAACAATATTTTCCAGTGGAGAGGTGTTTCAACTCTACAAGTTTTTTTTTTAACAGCTCTGTTCTCAATTTTCTTTCAGCACAGGGGGTTTCTGGAGTTTTGTGCTTTGTGAATATCCTGCTGTTCATGCTTATCAAGCATGTCGTGTGTTGTCATGTCAAAAGACTCCTGCTGGTAATGGCAAGATTCTACATAGTATATACTTGCTGGAATTAAAGACACAAAACTACTTCAGGTCTCCTGAGCATGCAAAAAAAAGCTTGAGAGATCTGTAATCTGGGCTTCCTTGCATACAGACATATTGCATTCAACGTACTCCACCCACTTCAACAGCTGCTGTTGAAATAATGACTCCAAAGAGCAGCGAGGCTCTGTGAGGGCCACTGCATGCGAGGCGGGTCCTGCGTCAACACCGGGACAGAACTCACCAGTGCAGCACTATGTCCCTTCATACCTTACAGCTTTGTGAAGACTGTCCCGCACTTCACTAGTTCTCCCAAACGCAGAGGTAGTATGGCCCTCAACTCTTAATTCTGATGTTTGTATCTGGATAGAAAAGCAATGAGGCAGTTACAGAATGCTGTTCAGATGTCTCAAGTGCTTCCCGATGCCCATTTGCCTTGAAGAGACTGTTTGGGAAGCAAAGAATGGGTAAAAGGAAGAGGAGGAAAACATGCACAGACTCGCTCCCAAATCCATGCCATGTATGGTGGCAACATACTGAGCAAAACTTCAGCACTTTAAATGCAGATATATTTTCTTAGAAAATCTTTCCCAATTTTTACCCGGCTACAAAAGTAGTCTCTACACCACCACAACACACGTCCATACAGAGAAGCTTGAGAGAACAACAGCAAAAAGTCTAGCTTATGCCATAGTAATGAAAGACCACGTATTGTGTTTTTACTATAACTATATTAAGAAGAAACATCTTGCCAAATGCCTGCCATTACAGAGAGGGAACATACAGCAATAAAGCTGATCTTCAAGTTCTGGGGATACAAAATTCTATGTCATATTAAAAATGGCAATGGAAAGGCCCCATTATAGCTGAAATTAATCATCATGCTCTTGAACAGAGAAGTCCAGTTATTATATTTAAATTCCAAGCTGTAACATTGCTTTGAGAGAAATGGAACTTCTGTGTTTGACTTCAGGTTTTTTAAATTGGTAGCAGCGTCATGTAAGATGCACCGTTTAATAATTTGGTACTCTCATTCTGTTAATGCAAGTTCTGATTGAACTCAGAGTCCTGAGCATTCAGTAGCTCATCCAATACAGTTATGTTCAATGACAGCCACTGACACACTGGGACAAATCCTTTACCTACAGGGACACATCCCGCTAATCCATAAGCAGGTATGCAAAAAACTCAGTTGTGCTGCAATCAGGTTCCTCCCCATATGTTACAATCCAGAAAAGCAAAGACACAACAATTCATCTGGTGGGTGCCTTCATTCTCCTGCCTAACTGGCATCAGATCTGTCTGGGGGATTTGAAATGCTAGAGGATTCCCCACTTACAGCAGGGTCCGCGCCTTGCCTTGTCTCCGTTCACCAGTTGCCATTATATAGACGGATAGCCACAGGATAATACTACTCATCTGAAAGCATCTCCTTAACTTTTTTTTATGTTTTCTTGACTTCAGCAAGGCTTTCGATACTGTCTCCCATGGTATTCTCACAGCCAAGCTTAAGAAGGGTGGATTGGG
>WTSP01003130.1:13295-70758 GCA_025331215.1 Actenoides lindsayi
CTCTGGCAGGGGGGTTGGACTAGATGATCTTTCTAGGTCCCTTCCAACCCCTAATATTCTATGATTCTATGATTCATAGTTAGCAGAATCTGTAGCCTAAAGTAACAGTTAACCCTCTGAAGAACCTCTGCTGCAGATGTCATAAACATTACAGTAATTGATACATGTTGCGACCTTTTGGAAAGAGAACTGTGAACTATGATATCATACCTCATCTGAAGCATGTCTTTAGTCCATGCTTAATAGTTTGATAACACTTGTGTTAATAAAGAAAAGTACCCTATGCCTAATGCTTAACATAGGAAAGGTGCAGAGTCAGCAAAAAGTTAATTGTCATAAGAAGTCTCTTTTCACAGTATCAGCTCTTAGCTCATCAATCTGCTTAATCATTACACTTCTCAGTCGTACTAGATTTGTTTCTACTTCTTCTGTACAGAGCTATGGAAAAGCTGAGCACGAGTCAGACACCTGGGCTGTTTAAATGACTATGCAGAAATATTTGCATTAAGGCAAGAGGCGCACAGTGTGTTTGAGCACAGAAGCTGCCTCCACAGCAGCATCACATACTGGGGAAGAAGCAAGAAACTGATAGAGAGAAGAGCTGTGGCCTTAAAAAGAAACTACCATGACACAGAAACTTAAATATAACGAAGCAAGCACCAGGCAGGCACCCTTGAGATGGTCATTCACAGCTCCTGTCAGCTACCAGCAAGTGTTCTCTGAGGCAGTTAAAGATGGATTTAGAAGAACCTGATATAAGGGGAGAAAAGAAAGACCAGCAACTAGAGCGGAAATGTAGTAACAGAAAATCCAAATTTTCAAAACTTCTGAGTCCATTTTCCTAAAGACTGTAACATTTTGGCTTTATCACTTTTGGGGGGGGGGGGGTTAATTTCCATTTTGGGTTTTGAGTCTTTACTGGTTTTCCCAGTTTCTTCCTCATCAGGGTATAAAAAAAGCTATTTTGAAAGCTTAGTTAGCTCAAATATCTTTATTAAAGCTATTTTGTCCTGCTTGGGGGGTGGGGAAAGTCACAATTTAACAAAATAAAATTATACTTTTTAGATATTCACACCACTTCAGGAAACTGGACTTTTAAAAAGTGTTAGATATTGTGAGGTATGCAAGAAATCTTCAAGAGTTCCTAAACCTGGAAATTGATTGGAGGATTTGGAAGATGCTGACCATTCACAGACAGAATGAATATCCTTTAGATCCAGTGTTGCTACTGATCTAGCACCTCCTTTCACCATACTGTCTTTAACAGCATGTAGGTCATATACTACAGGTGACAGTGCTGGAATGTCCACTATTCTCTCTTCCTTCAAGTTCTGAACATGGGCTACGACTTGGAGCCAGGTCACTGGAATTGATCCTTTCCAACCCAAAGTCTGAAATGGAAAACTATTTTCACGAGTGTGTTTCATTACTGTACTGGTGTTACTGGACTCTATACTTCAGTTTGATTTTTGTGTGTATGGTTCAGATGATACTGTGAAAAGGCTTCTTTACAAAACACTTTGACTCTAGACAACTTGTTCTGACTTCCATTGGAACAGACACATCACACTTTTCCTGGATCTGAGCTCTGCCTATTTACATTTCATACTCTATTCCTTCTAAAATCATTAAGATTACTCCAGCTACCCGGCATGACATAGCACAAAAAACATCTTGAATACCTGTCACCTGAGGCGCAGCTCACATTGAAATCATCCATGGAGATTAAAAACAAGTGTTTCCCTCAACGTTAAATGAAAAATTCCATCTTACAGAAACTTACAGAAAGTGAAAGGCAGATCGTCATGAGAAGAACTCCTTTTTTCATTTCTCTGCTGTTAAATTCACACTAACACAAGTATGGAAGTACACTGTTGTTTCTTAAAATGACACCTTGAAGTTGCCATTTTCCCCTTCAAAAATAAACTGGCTAAGTAAATTAAAAGCAGCTCTTGAGTCTTGATACAATCCTTAAGACTCACAGATGTAATTCCTTTTATATCTGGTTCATTTTACTGCTGTGACTGGTCCCCAGTTAGCAAGAGAAGTTCGGGCAGTAAAATCAAGCAAATGCAAAAGTCTCTTGAAAATCTTCAAGTTTTAATGTTTTTTGATGAACGTCTGTGACAGTTACAGCAGCTGCACTGTCACCATCCCTAACAACCTGACTCACAGTCAGGTGAAATCAAATAATACTCTCTCACTTCGATGGACTTTGGCTACAGAGAAATTCCTACTGAACAATTAAGGTAAAGCCAGTCACTTCGACTATATGGATAATGATGGGTTTAATACCCTGAAAACCCTTTATACATATCTAATTTTAATACTGTGACAAATAACAGATGCTGTGTGTCTCCTTTCTACGATAAAGCTTTCCTTAATGCCCTCTCATGCCAGGACCTTGGATTGCAAGCTTTCCTTTTGCAGCTCTCCCTTTGACTTCAGTAAGGGCTCTGGAGAAAGGAAGAGCATAATCAAGCCCTTAATCAAATTTATTAAAATCCTGATGATATACGACTCAATTAAGGAATACCTCTCTATTCCATAAGAGCCTTTTACATTCACTATAAAACATTTTATTCCTCACCACATAAAAATTACCGTATGCATTGCCATCTGTCAGTATGAAGTACTAGCCTTAGAAATGAAAATGGGGTAATTAAATCTACAAGCTATTGCTGATTTAATAATGAAAAGATAATGCTAATTGGCTGAAGAACTTTCAAGCAACTTCTGGGAAACTCACAGCAATATTGTAATATGCTGGTTTCTAAAAGCAGGATTTCTCTCATTCTTTTACTGGTAACAGTACTTCCCTCAAGTGATAAGTGTATTTCTGCCTGTTCTAAAGTTTCCTGTATGATATCAGAGCTTTCCAGGTTTACCCACCTGTAAAAATGCATACCATATTTCCTAGCCATCTCACATTCTATATTATTAGTCATCTTTTTTCCCCCCCTTCTGGTCTGTGTTGCAAGTGCTTTTTTTCAGCTATAAGGTCTTTTAATGCTGTCAACCACGGTCCTACACAGTGAACGTTACCAGCACACCTCTCTTTCAGATATATACAATACACTTCAAAGCAAAACTCCCCTGCTAAAAAAAGTTGCTTAACAGTTAAGCTCTGCATAGTTATAAATTTGAGATTTTCTGCCCAGCTCCCAACAGCTTTCACTGTTATCAGCTCTTAAGCCCTTTTGAAAACAATATATAAAATTAAAACTAATTTAATTGGATTTATCCTCTGGACTGCATTCCTGATAGCTGTGATTAGAGTGTTATTCCTCTAGCTCGTGGATCAATGAGCAGCATCCCACTCTACGAAGAGCCCACCCGCAGACCTCTTAGCCCGCAGAAGGAACATGCCATCCTCCATAGCTCATCTCTTAGCAGCCACCTCTGCTAAATACCTGGGCTCCCCCAGCATCAACACGGGTCATCTGGTAATGACTCAAGGTTTCTCTTTCCTATAAAACTGCGGCCAACACACTTGGCTGGCTTGGCAGTGAACTGCTCTGGCATGCTGTATGGACTCCAATTATTTTTCAGCTGAAATAGAGCATAATCTTTTGTGAGCTTCATTGCATACTGCTAAATTATTGGGCCACCCCTAAGGGCTGGTTCACATTTAGCTCGCGTGCGTGCAGAACAGCACCGTGCCCATACAAAGCTGCAGGAGCAAAACGGGAAACCTGGAGAAACCTGCTTGCTGTAAACTGTGGACTCCCAGATTTTCAGGGTAGGCTTGCCAGGGTTTGTTAAGTTCCATCCAGCTGGCTGGGTTTTATTTTGCTTGCCTGATTTTTCTACCTCCTGTACTTTCACCAAAAGCCATTCAGGGATTTAAAGCACTACTAGTTAAGGTGAAATACAGACATTGTTATGCATCATGCATGGTGACAAAATCAGCTAACAAGAATATTTTTGGAGCACAGCCTCACCACCTAAGAGGCAATTATCAGCACTTTCAAAACGCTATTTTAGTTGCCTCAAAGAATGAGGTCTGCCTATTCTCCAGGAAATTATTCTTAATTGTTCTTAATAAGAAAATTAAACAAGGAACAGGCAAATCAGGTCCAAAATAAGTAAAACAGAGTGCAACACTTGGTCTGCTAAGTTGTCTGTGCTTTCTCTAAGCCACTGTCACTTGTTACATAAGAAAGGATAGCAACTGATGTCTGTGTGTTAGGGAGATTACAGACTGATGGTCAAAGAACTATCCCAATTTAAACCCATCAGCATGATCTTCATTTTTTTTGGAAGGGAGAGGAGTCAGAGAGGAGGGGATTACACAGACTGCCATGCCAGTAAAGAGGCCATTTTAAACACGAATGAGATTAAGCTAAATTTGACAATTAGGCAAAATATAGCAGCAAACTTTAAAACTATTCTTGCTCTCTGGCATCAGACAGTTGTAGAAGCTTTGTAACATCCTCCTTTGATTTTCTGGTTTGATTTCATGGAACTTTTTGGATAATTATGTTTACCTACAGAAGAAAAGCTAAAGGTATGTGTATATACATCACTTGATCATGTTTCAGTGGGCTCCTTAACAGAAGAGATGCACTAGAAGTTTATTTTCCTTATTTAAAAAGGTAACATTCCATCTTTATTTACATAATCTGCAGTGCACCAGTCTCTGAGGCTGGAGTTGGAGTATGCCATCGGAAGCTGTTAAACTAGTCTATGCATCCAAACAACTTTTAATTTTCATTACATGAACAATACAGATTGAAAGACACAGAGAGTCTGGCGTAATGTATTAATAATCAACTCTACTCTCAGTAAACTGAGTTGTACAGTACCCAGGTGACATCAATAGAAGAAAAAGCTGACTTGAATAAACTGGTAAGAATTCAAGTTTATCTATTACTTGAAATACCATGATGTGAAGGAGCTTCCAAATACATCATCATTTTATCGCTAAATTAAGTGAATCATGAAAGTCAACAGATCATCAGACAAGTGCTTTTCAATTAAGCATGGTAATAGCTGCAAAAGTTGAGCCATTCAAACTGACTTATTTAGCTCTTTATGCTTGGAGGATGTGGAATTTCAATCTGCATGGGATGGACACCCAAAGGAATTTAAAATAAATGTAGTTTATTTCTTTAAAATTGCAGACAGAATTGCTGTATGCAGCGAATAAAAACCTCTTGGCAACTAGCTTAACTGACTGTTGTATCCACAGCCAATTTGTGTAAATTTTGTCCCAAATCTGGGCTTCTGTTTTGACCTTGGAGATTAACAGCATGAAATTTACCCTATAAATATGCTCAACAGAAGGTAAAAAATATACTGCAAGATATAGGAGTATGTCACCAGAAGACAGGAAGGGGAAAATACTCTAGTTTTCCTTAACTTCAAGAATCTGCATTAAACAAAAACGCAGCAGACTTGTGGAGATTTGTTTTTCAACCAGAGACTTTGCTGTAACCCTCTAGGCTGTTATTATAGTCTATGGCTGGGTACAAAGACAGACATCTGCAGTAACCGCAGCCTTAAGGACTAATACTTTATTACTGACTCGGGCAGAACTCACATTAATTTCAAGTGCTGATGAATAGAATCTGTAGGAACGAGTCCTTTCATTCAGTTTAATAGGAAAGAGACCTGCATCATCTGTAATGTTGTCAATAAGAAGCTTAGGCCTCAATTCAAACCCAGCACTTAATTTTATCCGTATTCAGGACGCTGAGGCATGTGCTTAACTTTTATTGTATGCTTAAGTCCCAGTTACGTGATTAAAAAGCACAAGTTACAGTACTGTCCTAGAAAGAATGCTTCCTTGAGACAAATCTCAAAAAGGAATACAAATAGAACCAACAAAGAGCAGCCCTATCTTCTCTTGTTTCCAGGTTCAAAGCTCTCTTCTGAAAAAGACCACCAATTTTTATTTTGGCAGAAGGAGTTTCACGAGCAGAAGATACCTTTTTTCTTAAAATCCTGTCTCTGATCTGCACTGTTTGGCCTTCAACTATTGAAAAATAAAAAGAAATTTATCCAGCATTCTTAAACACCACTTTGCTGTCTAGGCAACACAGTGATGATTTGTTTAGAAAGGCAAGCAGCGATTTCATTTACCTGTGACTTTGGAGAAGAGGAATGGAAGTTAGAGAAGCAGGCTGATGTCACCGCAAGGGTGATCTCTATCAACTCTGGAAGGACACTGAGATGAGAGAAGGGCCCTGACAACTGGAGAAAGAACAAGTTTGTATCCACCTTCGCAGAAAGGACAGAAGGATAAATCAAGGAGTCAGCCTCACTTTCTTTCTCTTGAAAGGTGCTTTTGAAACCCATTTCTGAGCACCTACAGGAGAAGCAGGTGATTGTAAACAGTCACTCCAGATTTACCAGATGTGAATCAGGGCGCATCAACCTGACTGCTTTCTTGAGAAAATGACCAGGCTTGTTGACAAGACTTGTCAATGCCAGTTTACTAGAATTCAGCAAAGCACAAGTTCAATGGTCGGGCTCAGAAGGTATGAGTGACACTCTGCCTGGAGACCTGCTGGGGTCTATACAAGGACTGCCCTGCTTAATACCTTTAAAGAAGGACCTGGAGGTGATGGAATGCTTTTCATCAGGCTTGCAAATGACATCAGACTGGGGAGAGATCAGTCAGTATGCTCAAGTACATGGCTGGCATCCAGAGGGACCTAGACAGGCTGAAGGAACGGGTCTATATGGACTATCCCATATGCTTAGAAAGTGAAGTTCTTTGTCAAAGTAAATCAGTGAAAGTGGCTGGAAAGACACAGGCCAGATTAAGAAACAGCGGATCAAAATAATAAGGTCCAATAAATAATAAAAATTAATTTTCTCAGTATTAGTGATTAAGGAACTCTAGGTTAATTCACAGATATTTTACAGCTCTGATTGTTCAAATTAGAATCTATGACCAATTATCTTTGTTTCTTCTACAGAGTTACGGCTAATATAAAGTTGGTTTTTTTCTTTAGTTAATCTTATCAAGGACTTGCTTAATAAAGAAGTGAGTTCCAACATCTGAAGTGGTTTTTTAGGCCTTGTGGGGGATTTGCTTATGCAGAACTGAGCAAGGAACCAACTAGTAGCAAGAATTAGTATTTTACGTTTCACATTGCTGTAATTTTAAAAATACACAGTCATCAGCAATGTACAATTTTACATTGTATTTGCCTCTATCATCCTTACATGAGACCCGTTTCCCTTTAAAGCAGCTTGCTATAATTCAGTTGTTAATTGAAACAATGGTTCAATAAGAAATATTTCTTTCTTTTGTTTCAATTACCATCTGAATTAACAATTTAAATAACTTATTCTGCCACTTTCATATTTAAAATAAATTAAAGGCAAGATAAATCCCAGATTCTATTATTCCCATGGTCTTCTCCAAGTAAGGACAATGAGCCAAGAGAGAAGCCCTTTTTTTCTATAAAGAAAATTTTTCTTGAGAAATATGTAGAATGAGTTATTCAGTTTCCTGCCAAATAGGAAAGATAAGAATATATATGATGTTGCATCATGTTTGCCAGATCAGCTGGATATTTAATGAAAATGAGTCGGGGCCTGATCCATCTCTCCCAGAAATGATTGTAAAGCTTTCTTTCCATCAGCTCCAGTGAGAGTTGGATCTAGCCCCACCTGCATGTTTTCAGGCACAAGACCAATTTTCATTTCCTGACCTGTGTGTATTTCCATTGAGAACACGACTATTGCACAGAACAACTTATCAGAAGATTACAAACATCCAACACCTTTTTTTAGTTAACATTCTGAAGATACAGTAACTTTACCCTATTAATTAAATATTTCTATCCACACCTTCAATGTCGCAGTGTAATAAACATAAACAACAAACAATATGAATTGCTTTATTACAAAAACTGCATCTATCATGTTTGCATGACTGTATTATCAGACAGGTATATTCATGCATGCACATGTAAGCTTTCTTCTCTGCTGCAAGGACAAAGAAGCCTTTTAATGTACATGAATCAAGAAGCTTTACATTGCAAGCCCTTATTGATGTCACCACAAAGAATCAAACAGTGCTACTGATTACAGGCCAGATCATTGCAGGCATCAGTCCCCGAGAAGTTGTAATTTTTTAAAATTCATGTTGTAATTCATAAGGACTGTCTGTTTATGCATTTGCTACCTAACCCAGGGCATTCAATGTAAACGTTTCAAATCCTTTAGGTTTAAACAAGTTCTTTTCTGAAATAGTAGAACCTTAGGGCGTTATTGTAAGAGTAACTTCACACCGATCTTTTATGAAGTCCTCTGAGCCCACACAGTTTCTTTCCCACTCTCAAAATAACCAATAAAATATTTATTAAAACAGCCTGCACCACACAGGGTTGCATAAGCTCCAATTTTATTCTTTGCTTATTACAGTAGCATAAATACACTATCTGGTATTTGTATGAAAGCTCCATTCTGTAAGACAAACCCCATTGGGCAAGTAATATATTAGATCTGTAATACTTTCTACTGCCAGTCTCATCAAATTGATTTGGAATTTGTGGCCTGGGTAGAGTGACTCATATGTTTACTGGCCCTGACAGGTGCTGGGCATCTTCCACACTCATTAAAGTTAATGACTTCAACAGCACACAGGGAAAACTGTGTTGAAGGAGGTTTCCTCTTAACAGATATTCCCAAGTCATCATTTAAGAGAGTAAGTGGTGTCGATTTTCTCTTGCAATCACAAAACCAACCTATAACCAAACCCCTGTCCCTTCATTGCAAAAATGACCCAATTATCTTCACAGGGACTGCTTGTTGGAGTCAGGCAAGAAAAAAAACCCCTGCACTGTACGCAGAGCTTTCCACATAAAAGCTCTGTTTCTTGCCATAAAACTAGTCACATCCTCACCAGAACAGAGGAATTAACATACTGGAAACAAGCCAGTAATTTTATAGAAATATATGCCTTCAAGTAAGCTCTAAATCAGTATTCTCACAATAGCTGCAGCTTTGGCATCATTTCTATCCCAACAAGCCACAGCTGCTGAAATGGAGACTTCTGACTTCATATTAGATAAGTAATAAAAGTTTTAGGCAGTTATGCCAGAGCCTGTCCTTTGATATCAGCACAGCGCTCTACAGTTGTTGATCAGCTACACCCAAAAGATATGCCTCTAAATTACACTAATTAGCTAAAAACATTCAGGCTAGAACTTCACAGAGATTTGTACCATGACATTAGACTGTCAACCAAGATATGATGAGACCGAGACCCCACAGGCATCTGTGTATTCATACAAAACCAAGAAATTAGGCCTGAATCTTTAACTACAGAGAGACGTCTACTTTGATGCATGTCCAGAGGCTAGATCTACACTACTAATATGGCAAAGTCCTGTCCCCTGGCTTCCACCCAACAAGACAGAAGTACTGAGCCAGAGACCTCACAGAAACCTGTGCCTTAACATTAAACCGCCAGGCAGAAGCTCCTGAGTTAATGGTCTTGCAATGAGTATGATGCACAGCCATCTGAAGCAGGAAAAAGAAAAGATTAAAACCTCTAAAACTTAGGGAGAACTACTACAGGGTTCAATACTCATCTCTTTTCATGTCTAACTTTTCAAGATCGTCCAAAGCAAAATATAATGGCACATTTACACAAGTAAAGAACTGGCCTTTTTTCTCTTCAGCAGGTCTCAGACAAACATTTCTTGCTCTTCTAGGATCCTAAGACATTGAGGTACAAACCACTGAGCAACACAACTTCCAAACACAGACTAATGTGCTGTTTGCCGGGAAGAGTTTGAGGGACAAAGTGATTGCAACAGAATTAGTAAGCAAAATGTTGACTGATGGAAAAATACTCAGAATATATTTCAGCAACCTAGGGAGAGATGGTAGTCAGTAAGTTGCATAATGCATGCACTTACTAGAAATTTACCTTAATTAACCAAAATGAAATGTTCTTCCCTGTTTGCTCCCTGTGAGTAACTGTGATGGCAAATGTCAAAGTACTTTAATTTTAAATGAAGTTTAGAAAAACTTTTCCAGAAACTTTTCCAGAAACTACTTAAATGCCCCAATTAACCAAAATATTTGTTTTTAAATTACTTCAGAATTTAGTATTACTAAAAGTCAGTTCAAAATACCTACATCAATTTCAAAAATAGGATTTTGTGTCCTATAAGGACATTGGAGAAAGTCTGCATAGAGATGACATCAAAGTTCAAAGCAAATATTTTCTTTCTGCATGCTATTTTTCCATCCACACTGGCACAGAAAGTAATCAGAGAAAAAATATTCCAGGAAGGCCTCTCCCTTCTTGATGTCAGAAAGGAGCTCTTCCCATCTTTACAGTGCTGAACCTTTACATTGTTCCTCATTTTCCACCTGCACCCTAGCATTTTACACCATTTTTCACGCTTAGCATTTTTCATTGCTGTCTGTTACCTTAAATAAATTTCTATTTTATAATGCTGTGATTTCTGTGTCTCATTTAAGCAAGACAATCATTTAACCCTGCCTCTAAAAAGTCTCATGTTCTATAGCATCAATTATTGACTTGTTTCCAGATTTCACTTTTAAGTCAGAAAAAGCTGAACAGCAACAGCTGCTTTATCTGTCTTTTACAGTCTTTGATCCCTCACTTGGAAGGCCTAGAGAACTGTTTAATGTGTAAGGGAAGACCTCCCCATACTCCTTTGTGAGAGTCCTTGCTCATATTGGGCAAGATCTAAAGCCCATTAAAGTGATGGATAATCTTTGCATTGTCTTCTGTGGAGTCTGATCGGGTCCACCAGGTGAAAGACAGTCTCACCGAGGTGAAAGACTCACTGGAAACACCTCATAATCTTGATGGTGGTCAGCAGAAGGAAGGGATAGTAAAGTTCTTTCATAAATTTGTTGGACCAAACCTGAAAACTGGAGTATTCTCTGCTCCAGATACTGATTCTCAATGTTTAAATAAATAAAACTGTTTCCTTCTACCTGGAAACTGGACGTGGTTTTGAAATGCTTTAGCTTTGCTGGTGCATAAGATGGGCACAAAATAAGCCATGGTTAACCAAGCCTAATTGGCAAAGTCTACAAGGACTTATGAGTGCTTAGGAAATAGACCTCACTCAGCATCTGCAAGAGGAGACTGGGGGAAAAAAGTTCTTCTTCCTAGATTTGAAATAGTCATAGAAAGCCTAAACACACTTCAACCTAAAAATTATATACCAATTATTATTTTTGCATTTATACTGAAAATGTTATCGAAGTTTCACAACTGAGTAACTGCAACACAACTAAAGAATAATAAAGAATAGAACACCCCAAGTTGGAAGGGAGCTCCACAGGTCATCTACTCCAACCCCCTTGCAGTAAGCAGGGACATCCTCAACGAGATCAGATTGCTCAGAGTCTCATCAAGCCTGACCTCGAATGTTTCCAGGGACAGGGCCTCCACCACCTCCCTGGACAATCTGTCCCAATGTTGTCCACCCAAGACAACAATGTTATCTATGCAAATTAATCACTATAACAAAAGCTGTTCTCTTTATTGTCCAAAAAGCACTGGAGTTCTAGGTCATTGCTGTAAGAATTCCTGCGGTGATTATATAACTAATCATTCACAACTCCAGAGATTAGATCTTGAACCACCTGTCAAACATATTCCTGTGCAAACTGCTTTACTTTGCAGGGGTAACAAAGCGAAACCTCAAAGCCTTTCAATGGCACTACAGGGCTACCTAACACCAGAGCCCCTAGCCAGCAATTTACAAGGCTGATTAAGAGCCCCAACAAGTGCCTTTTGCAAACTACCCATCAGAGAGAGATAAAAACATAATCACAAGGTAAGGAGACAAATCCAACATAAGTGAAAAGATTGAGTTGCATCTTACTTTACTTGAATTTTCTGTTGTGATGGTTTTGTTTTTCAGCTTTTTCTGCAGCAGTTTGGTTTCATACTCTGGCCTGGGATGCTCCTGAAAAAGGAAAAAAAAAAGCCCAACCAAATGTATGACTGTGATTAAGAGAAAAAAGAAGAAGTTCTAGTCACTTAGTCAGAATCCAAGCCATATATTAATGCAGACATGTGGTGTACATGTGTGCCCTGTATGCCTGTCTGCTGGGAATACATGCTTAGCCTCACTATAGGCTGGACCTGGAGGCATGGAGCTGTGGCTGCCTACCTCTCTTGGGCTGTCAGATCTGGCCCAGTTTCCCCCATCAATAACCTTTCAAGGTTTGCTTGCGAATCATAATTTATGCTCTGATTTGGAAAAGAAAAATAAGCACGGGAGAACAAATTTGCCTGGATTTTAAAGAGAGCAGCTCATTAAAAAATTACAAATGCCATGTATCTCCTCATTTCTGCCAAGTTCTGAATTCATTCAGTGCCCAGAATTTGGATTTGATGCCTCTCATAGAGAGGCTATTTCTACGGCAGTGGTCACACTATCCATCCTTACTCTAATTAGAACATATGCTTATCAGCCCAGCCATGAACCCAATGCACTAACACTTTAACAAATCCGATAGCTGTGAAAGGAATAAAAATCATTTAAAAACCAATTAATCCTCATAAACAATAATAGAAAGGCTGCATGGAACTCAGGCAGTCTTCCCTGTTGCACACCAGTATATAGACACAATGAGAACTCCAATGTATTGTTTAGCCTGATCATGAGATTTTCCTAACACACTGAAGGGGTACGTGAGTGTACTGTCATTTAAATAGCTGCCTGAAACGAGTATTTCTGTATCTGTTTTGAAGACTATGAACAAGTTATATGTATGTCCTCCCTAAAAGCAGTCCCATAAATAGTACATGCAAAGTGTTATGGGATACTAGGGGCAGCTGGCAGAGGTCAGAGGAATTTTTGAAAATTGGCTTGGAAGGAAACAGGGTGAGAAAATAAAATGCCAAGCAAAACATCGTACTGTAGATTACTTTTTTTGCTAGTGACAGTTCTGCTTTGAGTGCATACTCTCTTCAAATTTGGTCAAGTTATGTTTAGTTTCCCTAGTAAGACATTTCAATGTCCTTTTAACTGTATTTCACACACCTGCATCTGGATTGAAAAATAAGTTGATGTCTCTTCACTGAATAAGCCAAATCATCTTACCCTTGACTGAACAGGCCACATCGCCTCCTGCAACACGTGTACCTATATGTTCTTTTTATGAGCGTGTTGCATGAAACTTTTATTTACAATACAGATTTAGAGGTACTTCATCCTTATCATATATACATGGATGTGAAGGAACAATTCCACTCTGCTGTAAAGAGTGTGCTTCAGAATGAACTCTTTGTCTGAAAATGGGAAGAGTTCTACACTTAGGACAATAAGCTAGAAATAGTTGTGATGACTTGAAGAAGGCCAAATGTCCATGTAGGGATAAATATGAATCCCACGATGCTGGAAGTTTGCCAGTACAGCTGCCAGACACTTATTGAAAACCATGTGAGCCAAGGTACTCTGAGGCCAAAAGAGTGCTCAGAGTAGAAAACTATAGTTCCCATCCTGAAAACAAAGAGCAAAATCGTGAAATTTTTACTCAGACAAAACTCATATTGACGTCAGTTGGAATTTTTCTGGAGAACGGTCTCCAGAATTTGCCTCAAACATACAATATGTGTATCCACTACACACTGTACATTAAGACTGTGCTGGTAATGATCCCCTCTGATAAGAATATGTGAAGAAGAAACCCAGCTGTAAAGTTGTATGCTAGCCCATTAAAATGTGGCACCACCCAGCTTGTCAGTGGAACAACTTCCAGTTTACTGTATTGCTCTAACTTTGAACTACCTGAACTCTAGAAAATTTAAAATGTCTGTGCATATCGCTGCTATATTTTTTGGGTTTAGTTGTCCCATGGTAGTACTGAGTAGTCACAGCCGTGGATCTTGACTTCAGCCACTATGTAAGCACAGAACCCCTTCTTCAAAGAAGTGGTCTGAAAGAATGGATGTTCCCCCCCCCTTGTCTGATAATTTGTAACAGTGGGAAGACCACAGGCAGTCTAGGGGAGTGTGCTTATGGAAATTTTTCTCTGACAATATTTAAAATTGAGTATACTTTGGATGGATTACAGATTCGTAGCTCTCCCAGATAAACAGGGCAAAACCCTTTAAAATTGGTCTACAATAGCATAACACTATGGTCTCAAGAGAAAACTTCCTACAAATAACAGTTAGAAGTCAGCAGTTTTCTCCACCTAAAATAAGGTGGGGTTTTTTTTTCTAAGCAAGATGAAAATTATGAGACACTGGGCCTTGAGCTCATCATTGGTCCAAGGCTACATATTGCATATTATGCACCACAGTGATCCCAAGAAATGTAGAAGTTTAAAAAAAGAAGATCACTGATGCACGAAAGAGGCTAACACAGCTGGTCAGAGGTTACAGATTACAGATCTATGACTGAGTGGGCAAGTTGCTGTCAACATTGAATGCTCAATCAATTTTACAACAAGCAAGGGAATTATCACCTGCTTTGGTTCTTATAGTTTACAAATCGAAACATGTTTAAAGTGTGTCTACATGTGTAATTTTTTAATGGAGCAACAGCTGGTATTAAATAGTTTTCTCTAAGACCTGAGAGACAGCATCCATTTTTCAACATACCTTCCCCAACTATCCTAATAAAACTCTCACCCTCCAAAACATAGCACTGAAATCTGATGTTGAAGGGACTTTTTCAGAAGATCAGGGCTATCTTAGGATCATTAAATAATTAGTGTTAACAGGAATTTAATGAAGGTGACAGAAGATTTACTGGAAGGAGTGATGAAACCCAAGAAAATGTAGTAAAAAAAAAAATAAAAATGCAAAGAGATCAAAAGTATTTGGAAACACGAGCCCAACAGGAAAATCAGAATAGGCATGGGAAAAATGTGAGATAAGACATCTGGGGAGAACAACCCAAACCGAAGATCTCATTGGCACAAGAAACCTGAGCAGGTAGTGAGGGTGGAAGGAGAGATTTCAGACAACATAAAATACTGAAGCTACACAGTCCCCTTTTACCATTACTGATTATTTTATCCGAAGAGGACTAAGCCATGAATACACTGTCATTCTATTAGAGTCTGCTTTTCACACCTTCATTTTTTTAAGCAAACAAAAATGTCTTATACTGCCTGTTTTAATAGTATTAGAACTTTGAAAAAGGAGCCTGGTCCTATAATTTGCAAGGTGGAAGTCAAGGTAAAACCATCAAATTAATCATATTTCAATAAATTTTGAAAATGTAGTCGAGAAGATTAGGTTAAACCGTGATGGGGTTAGGAGAGAATAGGATGCAACTGTAAACATATTGAATGTCACTAGGTCTGCTTGCTATTTAATTCTGTCTTACCCAACCTACTTCCCTATACTTTATCATAACTCAGTGATAATCAGTGGGATACCTTAAAATCTTCCCTTAAGGGTTCAGAAATTTTTTTGTTTCTAAAAAGTTATCAAAGAGCAAAATGAGGAACGAGTCTCAAAGAAAAAAGTTTGCAAACATTTTACAGAGCACAGGATTTTAACATCAAATTGCAACTTACCACACATGTTTCTAATAAAGACAGAAACCGGAGTTCCTCCCTGAAACAGTGTAACAGCATGACTATTTGAGCAGGACCTCCATTTGTTGTGTGGACTCTCTGTCCACTTACTCCTCTGAATTCCGCTCCAGATTCTAAGATTTCATCTTTTATAATTGCATTTCTATTTCACTTTACAATGGATTTTTTTTGTAAAATGAGGTAAAACCTCTTCCATCCTGAAAACCTAAAGCAGGAACATCCTGGGTCCTAGAAACACAATTTCTGAAGGTTCATGGGACGTCAATTATTTCTACTCCCCGCATCGTTAGCATCCCTCAGTATTTCCTCACCGACTCCTTCACAAGCAGGAGAGGGTATGGATTCTCCCACCTCTACCCCTGCTTTATTGATGGCTATATCCCTTAGAACACAACCTGGAAAACAACCAAACGCACAACCTGCTCGACTGGATGACACAAAGACACATCTGTGGCAGGACACGTTGAGTGCTTATTCATGGTATTTCGGAAGCTTTGTCTGTTTTCACAATTCTAGTGTGGGTTAAGTTTATTTTTATCCGTTGCTCCACTGCTCTTCAAAACAATTATCTATTTTACAGGCTAGTACCCAATGCTACCTACTATTTTTGCAGATTTCAGATATACAAATGCAAATCCTCTAAGTCTGTACAGCTGCCAGCTGCAAATATGCATGCAAGCCTTAGGGAGTCTGCTTTCTCAGACTGCTGTTGCCAAGATATTTACAAATAAATGATCTAAATTAATCTCTGGTGTGACTCTTCTGAAGCAAAAGATTTGGCCCAGTGTGTTTAAACAAAGTAATTTTACTGAACATTTTATAGTCAAGAGTCCACAAAAATCACACTGAAGGCATTTATTTCAATATAGCTCTCACAGTGTACTTCTTAGCTCCTCAACTTTTATGATTGTTTTCCTCCTTGTTATGGTCCCATAATGTCCCTTTCTAAAGAAACTGATAATAATAAATAACTTTACCCTATCTAGTCTTAAAACTGTTAAACCTTCTGAACTTCTTCTCCCTTCACCCTTTCCTTCTTGCTCTGTTAAGCGATCCTCTGCATTCCCCTTCTAGTTCCTTCTTGCCTAACCTGATCAGACACAATTTTCCAACATAATTTTCAACACTTGTAAATATTTCACCAACACTGAAACATGGTGCTGGTATCTGTCTTACAGTAAAAAATATAAATTCCTCATCTTTATAAATCTAATGGGTAAAAGGTGAACAAAACCTAATCTAACTTTTGTAATTTAGCTATGTACCGAGAGCTGACAGAAGATGACATGGTGCATGGCCTTTTGCTTAAGCTGTCAGGTGAGGAGACACATCCATTTTGAGCATTATTCTTCTTCAAGAAAGAGCTGGATCAAGTAGAAAAATGTCCAGAAGGGGATAAAAATAAACAGACATTGAGAAAATTATTTAAGAACAGACTGGAAGAGCAGAATCTAGTTCATCTTAAGAAAAAGGGCAGCAGAGACATAAGGTATTATAGTGAATTTTGGTGAAAAGAGGACAGAGGTAAACTCATTACCTTTGAAAGAAAGAGGAAGAAAAAAAATTAACAACTAGCAAGGAGATTTAAGTTAGACACTAGGAAGATCTTCTTAGTAGTATGGCTAGATAAGTATTAGAATAGATTGCCTAGGGAGTAAGTAAAATCTCCACTGATAGATTTATTCAAGAACAAATAAGACAAACATCCTTTCATAATGATTTAAGTGGAGTTGATCCTAGTACGCACAAGGGACAGTGCCTCAAGGTCCGTTCTGGCCTTACTTGCATGATTCTACATTCCTAGTTCTTCAAACTTGTGCTGACAGCTGTCTGGCTCTCCTTCACTTGTCAGAAACATGGGATTCTTGATGATCCCACAGTTGCTGTCCACTATCACTTCAGATATCTCCATCACAGGACCTCACAAATCCATAGAATCTTTCACGGCATTTTGCAAATACTGAGCTAAACCACAGGATTTCATATTGCAAGGGATTAAGTTGAAATTCAGTAAAAGCTGGTAGGTTCATCAAGCACACTGCAGAACCAAGAGTTTGCTCTCCAGCCTCTCAGTTTGTACTGTGGTTAGTTCAAAATTGCTGTTCTCCCAAGTAACACTGTATGACATTCCACACAGGACAGTCGTAATGTTTGATGTGCTGAGGCACTTGGTTTGCGTCACAACTTACAAACTATGAGTTCTGGGTTATACTGTGAGTGTCACCCATGTCATAACTGGATAGAGAGTAGTGAAAAAGCTGAGAAATCAGAGGCAAAATAGGGGAGGTTGTAGCTAAGTCATCAGTGAAGGAATACTTGGGAGGTCTCCCTTACACTAAAGACATCTCTAAAGGCTGCATTTTGGGATAGTGGTGGAAGAAGACAAATACTGGAGTCTGCTGTCTGTCCTCAGGGTTATTTTTTTCATTTTATCCAATGATTCTTATAGACAAATAGACAAAAAGTGGAATAACATCACCATGATAAATCACAAAGTTCACGATGTCAGGTACTTTTCTCTGGGTTACTTGCACTCTACATCCAGTCTGAGCTGAGCTCAAGTAGCGCGGCTGGATGCTGGTATATGGTCTGCTGCTTAAGGAACTGTACTGGAACATGAAGAAACAGCTTCAAATCCTCTGACTAAAGCAAGGTAGACCAACAACTCAACTTCCAGGAACGTGACTGTGTTTTATTGAATCGATGAAGACAGAAAGGCACACTGTGTTGTTCCACAGATGTACTTGGCTCACCACTAACAATCAAAGAAAATCTAATTGCTGCACTTCCGAATTACTGAATATGACCCTGTTGCTAGGGGATATGTAATGAAAGGCCCAAAGCCTATCTGTTCTTCATATGATATTTACAGCTAGTTACTGCACTTTCTTTAGTCAGAATTCAAAATAAATCCTCTGCTGAAAGTCAGTAATTTAAACAGACCACAGGCCATGACATGTGAAACGATACCTAAGAAAGGAAGGAACTGAAAATAAATTTTAGGGACATTGTAAATACTAATAAATAAGTACATCTCACTTTTCAGTCAATTCAGATAAATCTAGAAGTCACAGGGAATTTTTGTTATATATAATGAAGTATCATGTATATGACAAAGTATTTATTCTGTATCATTCTGCTACTGCATTCTGTACAATGACATACGGCATTCTCAGCAAAGAATGAGCTACTATTATGATATAATTCTTCACAACATTAATTATTAAAATTAGAGTGCTGACTAGTAAGGTATGGGTCATGATTTCTTTAATGATACATGGGTACTCAAAACTGTATCAACTATAGGCATTTAGAAAAAGATAGCTATGAACTGCACTGGGCTCGATAACACTCATGAGGAATCTAAATATCTTCATATAGAGAAAAACTTATACAGCAAATTAGTACATGGAGAGGAAACTTACTTCTTCTTCCTCCAGTCCAGTTAAATCCCAGAAGTAACTCAATCTCATCTGCAAATGCTTCCATTGTTCAAGGAACATAGTAGCTTTGGGAAAAAAAAAATATAAGTGCAACTTCACAATTATAAATCCAATGCACTAAGGTGAATATTTGTATTACTTATAAGACCAACAGCTATTTGAAGCCCTCTGTGCTAGGCCCTTTATAAATAAGCACTAAGAAAGATCCCCAGGCACAATTTGAAAGAAAGAACACAAGCAAAGTATGGAAACAATAATTACTGTCATTTTATAGATAAAATACAGAAAGATACAGCATGGATTGCCCAAAGACACTGGTAACTTCTTGTTAGAGAATGGATCTGATTTCCTATCTGCTGATATCCACCCCAAGAACATCACCTCAATTTACCATTAGTCATTCTATAATTCATGAGTACAAAGCATATAAGAAAAGACAATCTAGGTCTAAATATTGATCTGTAAAACCCTAACTGGCTAAACAGGTTTTGCTGTTTCAGTATTTCTCACCAGTCAGAAACATGCGAATAAGGCAGATGTAGCCTGCGACCAAAATCAATTATTGACACCTATATGTAAACTAAGAACCCCAGTAATACCAAGAAAATTACATTCTTTTGAAATCTAAGATAGTGATACAGTTGAATGCTTTTGTCCTGCACAGATATGGTGAATTTGTTCTAAAGGACTGGCCAGTATTTCAGTCTCCTGCCTTTCCTTTTTCATTAAGGAAGGAAGAGATGTTGTACTGTTGTCTCATATTTACAGTCTCCTGACCTTCCTCTCATAACTGCTCTTTCCTCTAGGTACCCCTCTGTCTACCTGCTCATGACTTATGGACTTAGGAATTTATTAGAAACAGCACTTCTGCTCTTGACTTGTGGACACCTATTTTCAGATGACTATACTACCAACCAGTATAACACACTACACCAAAAAAAGCTATGCCTAGAAACAACTGTAGGCACTATTTCCCATTTTCTTACACTTCACCTTTTCAGTTGGTGAAAAGGGGATTGTAAAAACATAGTTAGATCACAGCAGTATTTGCATATCTTTGAACATCTTGTAGATGTTCACAGGACACACAACATTGGAGAATTAAACCGAGCTTCCTTTTGACTGCATCTACACTTGGTGTAAGCTGTAAGATCACACTGAAAAAAATTAGGTTACTATTAAAGTAACCTGACTCTGACAAGACAGAGTCTATTCAGTTAGATGCAAGTATTTTCTGCACAAGTATACTCTCATAATGTAAGAAATAAGCGTCATTTAAACCCAGGACAGGAGGTACACCGAAAGTAAATCCAGACTTTAAGCAATTAAGTTGCTATCTCCACTCCCTCCTTACAGAGGACAGGTCATACAAAAGCTATATTTAACATGTTTTGAAAACTCAAGTGTTTTTAGGTATCCTAAATACAAAAACATTTGGTTATTTTATAGAGCACTATTACTCATTCTGTTTTTACCTGTTATTCAAAAAGTCAGTTCTACAGTTAGCTCTGTAAGAATTTATTTGGCTAGATGCAGTAGCTGTTCAGAAATCAGCGAGCTTGCATGGACTTACACTAGTAGAAAAACAGTCCCATTACGTTCAACGGTCCCTCTAATAAAACCCTGACAGCTGAAATTCAGCAGTCCAGAACACCAGTGACATTAAGCACAATTAGTCAGGCATCACTCTGTATTTTGTGAATGTGGTCATTTGCAAACAGTGTTGCTGGAATCACAGACACATTATGATGCATCAAGATCAGATAGTAAAAGCATAACTTCTTTCAAGATACTAAACAAAACGAGTCATCTGCCTTTTTAGAGAAAGGGAGAAGGCAAGCAGGATGAAAAGCTTGTGGTGCCCGACCCCATCATGAAGTGAGGCCACCTCGAGTCACCATACTTTGCGCTTTGAAGGGTGAAATTGTAAGTCATAGGACAGTTCAGATTCCACATCACCCTCCTACATCCCAGGAGAAAGAATTCAGGCAACATTTACTCCAGATACCGCAAGGCAAGCTGATTAAGTGTCCGAATGAGATCTGTTGTTCAGCAGAATGAGGTCTCTATATACACATACATGAGCAGTAGAGTCTCCTAGTAGTAAACCAGCAAAATCTGGTGTAATCTAATACTTAATAGGCAAGCTGGGCAGAGTTAGTAAAGGATACTTCACTTTGCTTTTCTTTGTATAAGGCAGTGGTATTTTTTTGCACTGACAAGCTCCGATATCATGGTCCCAAGAACACACTTTTCCAATCTGTGGGAAACATTTTTTGGAGGGAGGCTACAGCTCAGGAGGAACTTTTTTTTAATGTTTAGAAGTCTTTATTTAAAAAGCAATGAATCTGGAACTTTTGTTCCTTTCTGATCCTTTCCAGATCCCAGTAAATCACCTAAGTGCAAGGATCTATCATCACTTCACTTTGCACATTGCATCGTTGATACTAAAATATAATTGTTTTGGATGAGGCTGCATGGAAATGTTCATTTGCATGGATACAAGTTCACAGTACAGACCATCTGTCAGAAAAATACTATTTACCTATGAAAGAGTAAACGAATTGTCATTTTCACACACGCTGTGCAAACAGCTACATTGAAACTTGGACAAGGCAGTGTTTTGCAAGCTTCACAGCAGCAAGGAAACTGTGACAGTTTATCTGCCAGTCTGCTCTGTAATTGGCAGCATTGTGAAGCAAAGAATAAGTCATTGTGAGAGTCTAACTTCATCATCTTTTGCCATTTCTCTCAATCATAGTGCTTACATATTCTCTAGCTTCTACTGAAGGGAATCTGGGAACTGATAAACTAAAACTTCTTAACACCATGATCCGTTCTGTCTGCAAACTCCTTAAAACCCCTATGCTACCTATACCTGACACCAAGCTACCAAGCAGTCATTTCTGAAACAGGCTATGATATTTCAACAGGGTTGTAATGTATAACACATCGATTGCTGAAGGATGACCATAATGCAATAATATATTTTCTCAATTTCAAATTCAGAATGAAAATTTCATTTTTGTGAACAATGACTAAGGAAATAAAAGAATCATTTTACAGTAGCAGTAACACCTTTAACTTTCACAATAAACAAGTTCTAGAGTGAATGTAGGCATAACACCAGCATTAATACACCCAAGCACAGTACACACACTTTTCAGGGCAGAGGTGAGGCCAGAAACAATAAGAGAACTACTACAATGCTTTCATTAGGGTTTATGAAGTGTTTTGATATCCTCACTGAGATGGGGTATATTTGCCATTAAAGAAAACCATGCTTGTTTCAATGGAATACTTCACCATATTATAATTGAAACAATAGTAGTCCCATTGTTTTTGGAATCTCATTAAGTTTTGATAAAATGATGTGACTAAGTTGTCCTACATGTAAGTACATTCTGTGCTTAAACGAAACCCTTTCAACTGCTTGCACCACACCAATCCCCAAATAGTCTGGCCCCAAATGCAGAAGGTGTTAAAGGGACTTGCCATGTCAATAGAAAATGAAGAAAAAAAGAAGAAAAGCATGGCAAAGATTAGAATTGCCATTAAACAAGGGAGTAGAGGGAGAAAAGACACATTTTTCTTCCTTGAACTATCCAACTCCTCTCCATTTCTTCCAAAGCTTGCTGTTGACTGCAGATAGCCTTATAATGCTGCTTTCTCCAGTCTCAGCACAGACAGTCCCTCCCAGGCCTTCTGAGGCTTCCCAGCTTCATAAAGCAGTAGGTACCACATTCTATTCAATAGCATTTTATTATACGTAAGGCTACTGCATGTTCTGTTACTGTGCACTGCAGCTGTCATTGCTGTCAGTACTCCAGAGATCAAATGGCACTGTTAGCACGCAGAGCAGTACTCACCCCAGAGAGCCATAAAGATGGAGAAGAAGACTGTGGCAGGGTTGTCAAATAAGTGGCTAGCTCGAGCAGTAGTGCAAGCAGAGCTGAGGTTCCAGTAATCACAGAACTTGTCACAGAGGGGGCACATGGTGAAGGCATTGCGTTGGTCGCACATTTCTTTACTGTGAATAAGTGCACAAATTCTTAGAGCATCACCGTTCAGAACAAGGGGATGTACAGTAGTGATACCAAGCAGCACATCACATCTATTACAAGCTACTGTGACATTTGTGGTTTACACCAGGAGAGAACAGAAGCTGTGTGTTGTTTCGAGGCACACTGCCACGCACTGGAATATTATAGGCACCTGGGCTGGTTTTGGCTGGTGCAGAGGTAATTCTCCTCATAGCAGCTAGTACGGGCTGTGCTTTGGATTTCTGATGAAAACAGCGTTGATAACGCAGGCATATTTTAGTTACTGCTGAGCTGGGCTTACACAGTCATGGCCTTTTCTGCTTCTCACATCACCCACCAGTGAGTAGTCTGGGGGTGCACAGGGAGCTGGGAGGCGACACAGCTGTGACAGCTGACCCCAGCTGACCAAAGGAACAATTCGTACCATATGACATCATGCTCAGCACATAGGGGAAGGAAAGGGGGATGTTTGGAGTTCTGGTGTTTGCCTTCCAAGTAACTGCTACACGTGCTGGAGCCTGGCTGTCCTGGAGATGGCTGAATGCCTGCCTGCCCCTGGGAAGTGGGGAATTAATGCCTTGTTTTGCTTTGCTTTCATGACCTGCTTTGCTTTACCTATTAAACTGTCTTTATCTCAACCCACAAGTTTTCTCACTTTTAGCCTTCTAATTCTGCCCTCATCCCATCGAGGGGGGGGGGTAAGAGAGTGTCTGCGTGGGGCTTAGCTGCCGTCTGGGGTTAAACGATGGCAACACCTTACCAACAGAAGCCCAGTGCAACACAGCAACTGATCTAATCCCTACACTGTGTTAGTGAATTACTGAAGACTGAGGTTAACCACGCCAAAAGAAACTCATTAAAACACAGTCAAAGTGGAATTTGCCATCTCTACAGTCACTAATGTGTTTGATACAGATCAGATTTAAATTAAAGAAAAAGAATTCTGAAGTGACCATAAAGGAAATTCTGTGCCTTTGACAAAACCCACATTTTTAATATGATGGCACAAAAATCCACATCAAATACCATGCCACTTCCTGTATGAGGACTGGCCACCTAAGTCTGCATAAAAGCCAGGACCAGCACCCAGACATAGGGGTTGGTTTGTGTCACAGATGGAATAAATCTGCAGCATCATTTGCAAGATATGGTAAGTTTTGGTGACATGTGTACTGAATTTAAAAGACACCAGCCAAGAGTCCCATTCTTAGCAATGATGTTTTATTTTGTAACTTTTATTTTGAGATTCACCTCTACTGTGTATTTTATTTGTGAGGTATTTGTACAAACAATGGTTGTTTTCCCAGCACAGGGCCTTAACACAAATTCTCCTCTGTACTATCATCTCCTATAAGGTTTTGGGTAAGTTCTTCAAGTGTGAGCAGTTATTTTAGGCACCCATTCTAACATGTCTTAAGGCTGTTTATATATTGTAGGCACAGTAGTTTCAGGAAATCAGACACCTTCACATTTCAGGGTTCTCAAATTTGAATGCTGACTATGGATGTGGCAATCTAGGTCTCCATAACTTCTTTTTCTAGTACAGAGTGATAACCTAATTTTCAAAAATAAATTAAAAAAAATATTAAAAAATTAAATTTAAAAAAAAAAAAAAGGAAAAAAAGCTGCCTTGACCCAGCAGAAAATCTCATAAAAATGAGAAAGCTTCCACTTCTGCCCCACATATATTCAGATGTCAGTTTGTATTTCCTTCCCCTCAACTTACAGCATTCGTTCTGGAAAATCTGAGATAAAGAGCCTTTCCTGCAGATTTTAAAAACTTTAATGTTTCTATTTTAAGTCACAGTCTTATCTGCTGTGTATTTAGTCACTTTCTAAAAATCTTCAACAACTCATGACCACTCTCTCTTTAACAAGCTAAACCCTACTTAACACTGGGGAGTATGGTTTCAGCTTTTTTCCTAAGCTTTGGTGTGCACGACTTTCATACCTGCACAGTCTTCCTCGGGTGAACTGAGGAGTGTAGAGCTCAAGTGTCCTTTCCAGAACTGTGAGCTAAGGAAAGGCCAGCAGCTTTGCTTCGTTGATAGCTGGCATACTGTGACTATTATTGTTCCTACACTGCCCATCATTAAAGAGTGTTTTTCCTATGTCTTCAAATGAAAGGTAATTACTTAACCTGCAGTATCAATATGTATACCATTATATCATTAGAAGGCACACAGCTGTTTCCAGCTATCCTATCATTACAGTAATGCTCTCTCCTATTTCAAAAGGCAGCAGAGGGTGCTGCAGATACACCTCAACCATAAATCTCCCTAAAGTGTAAATGTTAACACAAACTTTCCCACAGACAAGCACAGCCCATCAAGATTCATTCAGATCAAGCTAAGAAAAAAACACAACCCTTACTCAGATGTGTTGTTATTCATCATTTACCTATCAGCAATAATGTCCCACTGCAGTGATTTACTTTAAAAGTTGCTAATTCATCTGAGAGAATGCAGGAACAGACACGAGTGTGACCAACTACTAGTAATCCAGGATCCACCAGAAGTCAGACACAGATAACACAGAGGAAGTGTCCTGGTCTGTTTTCCACAGAGATTAACATCATTGTGTCAGTCTGGCAGGTTTTGTTTAGTGTAACATCCCCAGGACACACAGCACAAAGCTCAATGTTTTTTTGTAACTATCAAGAAGAAGAATACAGTGAATAACAAATGTTCAATCTGCTAACTAATGTTCATCTCACTTGTGCAAATAGCCTGATTTTACCAAGGACAAAGTAATCCAAGAGTACTGGGTAGTTTATTTGCATTCATTTCAGTGAGGGCTGCACAATGCTTCTGGGTAAGCATGGAGATACGTGCATTCACAAAAAGCAAATGGATGTCATTAAAAAAACCCTGGAATAATGCAGTCAACTCACTGAAATTTTCTATTTCAGGAGCTGCAATATCGAACAGCCAAACAAATCTGTGTTGTTCAAATGTCTTATCTACTCAATGCATGTGTATTGCTAATGCTCACAGGGCTGTTCATGATACATCACTGTTCTTCAGACATGTTAAAAGCAATCACTCTCACTAAGGAATACAAACAAAAAGCACAGTCTTATAATTTTCAAGTAACAAATTACTGATCAGAGGGAAACTTACCTAGGAATGTCACTCTCAATGGTTATACATCCATAAAGAAATACGATAATCCCAACTATGGAAGATGGAATGAGGAATTCTGTGTATAAACCCAGCCAGGCAAAATAAAGTCCTATCTTTTCTCCAAAATACTTTCTGAAAAAGAAGAGATTAAAAAAAAAAAAAAAAAAAGAAAGCATGTGTCAGGGGTATAATTTTCTAATGTGTTTTACAGCTCCTTAACAAAATACTAATTATCCAAGACATGGAAGAAAACTCTGAGTATCCTGAAGTCAGTATCAACAAATGAAGGAGGTTATTTGGTCAGTTTGGGAATTCTCTGTTCTGAGAAGTTAAACACAGTCCTGTACCATTATAATACATGTTTAATGTCTGCTCAGGGAAGACTGCAGCTTCTGCATCTCTTAAATGAAGTCAGTGAAATATCCTCGCTTCCATCAAGAGCAGCAGACTTTCAACCAAATGCTTAGCAGAAATCATTGGAAAGGACGTGGCTCTTCAGATACAGCATCGCTCTTTATGTCTGCGGTCCTCCTGAATGCAGGAAACAACATCTATAGGAGCATACTGACAACATCTTCTGATATTCTAGGGCTAGTAATCTTGAATGGCTGCTAAAGAAGGAAGGTTTACTTGCACACTTAGAACTGGCTTTGCCAAAAGAATAAATATTTTTGACAAATTAACAGTCTCTGCACAGCTGGTCTGAAAAAACAGTTTCTGCTCTGAGGAGCAGTTCACTGTAGATATTGATAAATATGTGCTAGTCAGCCCCGCATCTTCATGAATCACACAGCAAGAAGTAAACTAAGCATAGATAAGACTCACTGATCATTCCAAAGTATTGTTAAGAGGGATTATAAATACTGCAAAACAGCAAGAGCTTCAGAGAGCTCAAGAAATCACCACTGCTAAAATGAAACTGAATGTAGATAAAAAGCAACACAGTTCGAAATCTTTCACAAGGCAGAGAAGACAACGGAGGAACGCTGGACAGAAAGCAGCTACACAGAGAAGCACTCGGGTTATGACACAGAATTAGAATTGCCAGGACCTATGTTCTCACTACGGTGTCAGAGAGAACAAAAAGAGTATCAAGTTAATACGCCTAATAGAAGAAAGACAAGATTGGCTCCTCATAAAGGCTGAGCACAATCCCACTTTGAGATCAACTCTGAACTCTCTCACAGTAGGAAAGTTTTATCCAAGCTTACCGCTCCAGGTTCAAATTATTCCTAATGAAAATGGTTAAACGAGAAAAGAAATCCTGGGCCTACAGCATTAACAGGTGTAATTCAAGGTGACACATGGACAACTTTATCTTCAGAATAAGGGGATGCCGTATCTTGGCAGATCAGCACAACAGGTAGGGGAATTTCAGGAATCTTCTGGGAAAGGAAACCAAGTCCTGCACCTGACATTTGCAAGGACATTGTAAGCAACAGCCTGTGAAATCAAACAACATGAGTCACAGAGCGACTTAAATGGTAATAACTTAATTACCTGTGTAATTCTCTTTTGTTTCAGAAAGACAACATGCACAAGTTGAATGGGAATACTATTTGCAGTAACCAGGCATTAAACAACACATACCAGCTTAGTAAGTCTATATTCACAGCACAGCATCTTTTTTAAGCACCTTGGGACAACAAATTATCACATTTACGCAGAATATAATGAAATAGGATATCGTATGATGTAGTATACTCTATAAAATTATAAATGTAAATATTTACTTTGGAAACATAATCCAAATATCCTGGAACCTGGCACATGCCAGGTTGTTTTTAAGGCAATTTTTAGGACGTTATTTTTCTTTATTTTCACATGCTGTTTTCTTAATATTTTTTAATATGAAGGGAGGGAGGAAATACTTCATCAAAATATAGACACAATCAGATGGCCTATAGCTTATCTTCAAGCCTACTCTGCAAGTCAACACACAGCAGCAATGGCCTTGAAGCAGCACAGGACAGAGGGAGATTTGATTTGCTCTCAAGTCTCCTCTTGGCTGGGAAGTGACCCAGCTTGCACGTGACAGCAAGGCAAACATCATTGAGAGCAGCTAACAACACAGAACAAAAAGGAGGGGGGGATTACTCTGATAAGCTATCTTCTTACTCCTCCTTTATCTGTGCAGCTTGGCAACATGCACAGCTAGTACAGCGCTCCAAATAGGTCAAAGCAGACATCAAATGTCATTTTGACAAAAGGGCCACAAACCAGCACAGAAAGCGCTTGAATCCTAGAAGCATTAAAGAGCAGCTGACCAGAGGCAATGAAGTTGGAGCTTATGGCTCATGAGGCTTCCTTTAGAATTTTCAAGCCTTCCAGTGATAAATGTGATCTGTAACCTATAAAGCAAAGGGTTGCTAGTTGCATCCACGCCAAGGAAAAGTGAGAAGAGCTCAGCAACGTCCTGGCAGTATGGAAAAAAGCAATTGCCAAGAAGTAAACTGCACAAAGTTCTGTGGCTTGACTGTTTTGAAAAAGAAAAATAATTAAGAATGCCATGTCCAAACTCAGTCCCTCAAAGTGCCAGAAAGTGAAATTATCTAAGGAAAAGCAATGACAACGCTTGGAAGCATGATGACAACTTTAAATCTGAGTTTATCAAGCTAGAAAAACACAGGACATGGACATGTTCCTTTCTTTTTTGACACGTCCCAAGAATTGTTCTCCCATTGCTCTGGAGTCAAGCCTCTGCAAACACCCATGACTGCCTGTGACCGTATCTGCTGCCACCACAGCTGGAGGCAGTGATTTTTTGTCTCAGACCTTAACAATATCATAAGGTGGGTTTCTTCCTACCACCCCTCTAAAAATCTCTTAAGAAAGACACACTAGTGTAGTTTTTCAAGGTTTGAAAGCATTCCCCCCCGCTGAAGTCAATAGTTTCAGGGCAGCAAATTGCAATGCTATTTCATTTTGAAAGCAGGATGATAATTTATTTTAAATGTGAACATACTAACCCCCTTATATTTTCACACTAAAAGGAAAAAAATTAGAATATTGTAGTGAATGAAGAGGGGAAAACCCAAAAAGTGTTCTTACAAGAGCAGTGTAAGATGAACATCAGGAAAAGGAATTTTTACAAGTTTTTGTATATTTACGTAAAGAACTTGGCATCTTCTCTCATTTCCATTGAGATAAAACCAATCCTACTTTATTATACTCAAGGAATTACTCCCGATTTCTGTCAGGATGAGGAGAATTGAGATGAGAGTTTGGCCCTACCTTAGTAGCTAACACAGCTAATATATCCTGACAAAGCTAAGGATGGATCCTTTCCAAAGTGTGCTCCATGGATGGCCCACTGCAGAGTGTCACGAAAAAAAGTATGCTCTCTGTATTGCATGATCTTTATTTCCACGGTATCTTTATTCTACTGTAGACAAATGTCCCTTTGTATACACATATGCAATAAATTCTCATCCAAAGCAAGAGGCAAATGGCTTTGATAATGAATGCGTATGGCTCCTGTCAGTGCAAGAGTATAAGGCAAAAATTTGTGCCTTTCCCTTTGGAAGACTTTTTGAATGCTGCCAAAACGGCCACCTATCAAGCCCTAAGTTCTGTTGAGTAAGAATCATGTGTTAAAGGAAAGATTTGGCCAAATCATCCCTAACTCCTTCAGAAGCTAAGCAAAAGGTGCACTTCAAGCTAATGATCAGACACATCTAAAAAACTACAACCGCCACCTGTAGAAAGTGTATTCCCTCTCATGGCAGAGTTAGAAGAAGGAGTATTGAGAAGGATGCAGTGAAAATGTTTACTCAGTTCCCTCTGCTCCACCCGTAGAACACTTGAACCAGACATCTGTAATGCACTTTTATGTCTGGTTGCCAAACCGACATCAAAAAGAGTAACTGATAATTAAACTCCATGCTTGCATCTTGGTCACGGTGCTTCTGTGCCAAGATGTACAGCTTATAAACAGCCTAAGATTTGGGAAAGGGGGGAGAAGGAAAAAAAACACCTTAGTTTTTGACTCTGCGAAAACAAGTGTGGGATACCTGGAATGTGAATAAGGCATGTGGTGTGTGACACACACTGGAAAGAACTCTTGAGTTGCTCAGGAACAAAGTTATAAAACCAAGGAAAAGATGCTGTGGGCACTGAGTCACCTAACTGGGGAATCTGTTCGAAACTCTTCAGTTTTTTAATTTCCATACCTCATTCTAGGCCAGCTGTTCTTTCATGCTTGCCACAATTCATTCCACCATCCGTATGGTGGTGGAATAGTCTCTGTGCAAAACGAAACTGATTTGCAGCTACTTATTGGTAGGCTTTCCCCTGTGCAATGGTCAAACAAGCCGCATGTATTGCTTATGCCTTTGAAATAAACCTCTTCGTACGGATTGTGACAAAATTCTGCTCTCTTTACTGTTGGGAGAAAGGACATGCAGTCCTCTCAAAGTACAGTTTCATGCCAGAACATCTCTGCTACCAGAGCCAATCAAAACACTTCCTTTCCTTCCTTAGCATCCAGCCCAGGTGCACATTCTCTTTCTGACCCACAGCAAACCAGTTCATGGTATAGGCCTATGAATATCTGTGACTGGCAAGTGGAGAAAATGGCAACCTGCTGCAGAGGGCCAGGAATATGATCAATCCCCTCAGGGGGCTTTGTCACTAGAAGAAAATCTACCATTATACCAAAGGTTGAACAATGACTACCCTTACAAATATAGAACTACTTTCTAGCACATATTAAGCTCAGAACACGGGGACTTTTCCCTTGTTTCTGAGATAATAGTTCCCACCAAATTGAAGTTTCCACCTCAAAACTATAGACTTATTTCAGAAAGACTGCTAAGGTATAGAGAAAATCCCAGTCACCACAACAGAATTAGGAACGGGACATAACATCTCTGTATACCCCACCATACCACTCCAGGTAGAGTTGCTTACGTCCAAACGTTTCTGGATTTGTTTTTTTCTCCACTTGAAAATTTTCTCAGGGCAGGATTCAAGCATTTATTACAAACATCTGGGACACCTGGGTGGAATTACCGCTCAGCAGCAGTGCTGAGGCTGCTGTGCATCCAGAGATCCTGGAGATTTCTACCATGTTTGTGCCTGACAGCATATAAGCACATATTCTGTCCAGACAGTCCCAAGACGAAACATAGCAGTGCTAAACCCAGATATAGAGTGTACCAAATGGAGCAATATGGAAGCCAAGAAAGGCTCTTGGCAGAAGACAAATCCTCTTGGAACATCTTTCCAAAAGACTGAAAAGCAATTTTTATTAATATTTTAAGAGGAGAAAATAAAACAAACAAAAAAAGCAAACCCAAAACAAACGAAAACCCACAACAACAACAAAAAAAGAACTAACAAACTACAGAGCCTCTGAAAATTACAATGCAGCTGATTCTGAGGCAGGAAAGAAAAAGTCTATTAGAAAGTTCAACTTGTTCTGCATACAGAAAACAAAGGAAGGAGCCTCTGTGCAAGGTAAGAGTGCATAGCTTTCCCTAAACCGGAGATGAAGTTCAGGACTGTCCAATAGAGAACGATTATAATGGTGTTTGTGAAAAGAGTTGATAAGTCCATGCAAGAACCCTAAACCAAACCCTAAATGCTGCAAGCTGGCTCTAATGTTCCTGGTTGTGTCTGTGTCTGCAAATGTCCCTGATTTACTATGAAACACTTGGTACTAGATCATTAAGACCTGAAAACAAGCTCAGAGACACAGCCCAGCTTGTGATTTCTAAAGACTTCAAGTCTGTGTATTTTCTCTAGCAAGCAAGGCACTGAGTTATTTGCAGTGCTTTTAAGTGCATTCACCAAAGACCGACAGAGAAACTATGAATAAGACCCTTTTTCCCTGAAAACAGAGCAAAGCAAGATGCCACAAGAGCCATTTAATCAAGCCCTTTTAGTTAAAGTTCTTGTTTGAAAACATTAATTGAGAAATATTTGCTGTATCCTTCAATGCCACCTGAAGCCTGGAGTCAAATCTGCCTAAATTACAGATTACACCAGCTAGAGATAGATTTTCTTCCAAAGCACTGTGAAATATTACTTGTGAGCCATTACAGGACAAAAAAAACCCTGTCAAAATATTACACCTCCTTAGAGAACAGATATCTTGAAATTCACTTAGATGTAGAACTAAGTTTTCCCATAGTCACTTGGCTCTTAAGAAATAAGTACTATTCAACACAGCATCAGGGTACTGTTTAGGGAGAAGGTGATGTGTGTGAAGGAAGGGAATATTCAAGTTCTCAAATTCTATCATATTCAAAAACCTGGGAAAAAATATCTAGAATAAAACCCTCAGAGTTTGTTTATTAACTGCAATTAAAAACAGCAAGAGAACAAACTTTATCCTATAAAGAAATAAAACCAGGACAAGCCACTCACTGAGCTTCATAAACTCACAAAACTTATTCCTTCCTTTCCAAGAAATTGTCACAATATAACTGAAAGAGAGTCTGTGGTGATGGATTATAAAGTGAAAAAACCCTTTGTTTACTGACTGTAATGCAAAGAACAATAGAAGCATAATAAGTAGACGTGTAATGTGACTCAGACAGAAATTAAGGCTGACTACCTACCAATTGCATAAGCAAACAACACGATGCTGGTTAGCCAGAAGCACTGTGACTGAACTCACTCCTCCGTTATGAGAAGCTTTAGTGCTTCTACAGAGCATGTTTTGATTTGTGCACAGCCCATGTACAGTATCTATATCCCAAACATTAAAGAGCTTTATTGGAGAGCAGAATACAAAGACAATGTGAACTGCAGCAACATATGAATAATAACATACTCGTACATAGGACTTTAGGTGCAGTAATGGCAGTCCTTAAACTTACGTAGTGTTTGAAAGTATTAAAGTGCCTGATTGCATCATTCTGTTGATATCTGGATTTGTCTGACATAGTATTTGGCTACAGAAGTCCCATATGTCTCTGAGAGTGCAGCAGCCACAGCACACCTTCCTGAAGGGACACAGCCACAGCACACCTTCCTGAAGGGACACAGCCACAGCAAGAGTAGTGTCTATCCTGTCACTTTTAAGACCTCATGCGTAAGACAATCTATGTACACTCAGTGTCTCTCTTTAGCTTTCTTTATTCTCCAACATACTTAAGCATTCAAAAAACGTCAGTAACCCTCCAAACCTGGCAAACAAAAAAATCCAAAGCAGGTAGCCTGGCTACCTGATGCCGAGTCAATACTAATCTAAGTCAATAGGGGCTGTCTATGAGGAAGGGAGTACAGTTTCACTTCATAGACACCTCAGCACACCAAGTGATGCTCTGTGTAAGAAAAAAGTAATTAATTCAGTTATATATGTATAATTTTCTCCAATATAAACTCTACAAGCTCCTTCAACTAAGGAGTAACAAATCTAATGTGATACAGTGAATAAGCATTTCTTTTAGACTGTCAGGGATATTACCTAGTCTTTTTCTTCCTTTCCTTTTTTAAGCAACTATTATGACTTGCTTTTCTGGTTTTTCTTTACTTGCAAATGAGATGTTTGCCCAAGGTTTACCTTGAACAAATGATAGGTCATTGATATTTTATCACTTTCCTAATCTTTATCTTTCTCAAGATAATTTGTGTGATTTTCATCATGTAGATTAACAGGGTTTGAAGCTGACATACTGACTTCTTTTCATAAATAGCATTGATTTATAACAAATAATATTTCATTAAAGCTTTCTTGCTTTTCAAATTAATACAGCTAAGCCTTACTACAGAGTCTGAAATCATTTCATGTATTTGCTGTAGTAAGCAAGCACTTTTAAGTATTTACACTGCAAGTATTTCTACTGTCAGGCACCATCTAGTGGCTAATAAACAGATGTATAATTTCCAATAAACACAAGTATAATAAATTCTTTTTTAGTCACAGCATTACTGCCCAACCTTGAGGAAGCAAGGCTTGCCTCTTGTCATTTTGAGACAATGAGAGAGCTATAGAACTTTTGTGTTTAACTAAATTTCAAACTTCTAGCCCTCAAGGCTTCTGAACCTGACAAATGGAAAAGAAAACAAGACAAACACAAATGCATCCTGTAAGCTAAATGCATGCAAGAGTTTCTGGTTCATCATCTTTCAGGCCTTCAGCAATCCCATGTCCCAGAGATCAGGGGAAAGGTTGGAGCAAAGAGATGCAGCCTTGGTGGAAGAGGATCCGGTCAGGGAACACTTAAGTAAACTGGACATAAGTCCATGGGCCTCAATGCACCCACAAGTGCTGAGGGAGCTGACAGATGTCATTGTAAGGCCACTCTTGATAATCTTAGCTCGATGATGGCAACTGGGATAAGTGCCCAAACACTGCAGGAAAAACAAACGTCACCCCATCTTCAAGATGGATAAGATAACCTCCAGAGGTCCCCACCAAGCCCAACCATTGCAACTGTTCCACCAAGACAGTAACACACAACAGCAGCAATCACCTGCTCAATACTGCATTAAAACATTCATCTGTCTGCTCTCTGTACTGACTGTGGAAGTTCAGATTTCCCACGTTGGAAACTTCGTTTATATATGGGTGTTACATGATGCCCCGTTCCTTATGTCTTCCCTTGTCATCTTGGTTTTGTCCACTGTTAGAGAGAGGTTAATGTAACTTACGTACAGAGAGAGCTAGGATCCTCACATAAAATATCTTAATATCAGAGTATACCTTTAAACTAGATGACAAGGGTTGGTCTTTACCCCTGGTCAGCACTCAAGGAGTCAGAAAAGGACCTCTTCTCACTCCAGCATGCCATAGCCTGAATTTTCTACAGAGATTAAGATGTCAAAAGCAGTTTTACAAGAACGATAAGCAGAACTGTAACCACCCAAACGCAGCAACTGTTTTGTACTCTCTGCAGTTCCCAGCCATACAAACCTCTAGATGCCAACAAGTATTTGTTTGCATGTATATAAAAACCTGCAGGACCTCCTCTTTTGTTTCTACATGTAGCCTCCCACCTCTGGCTTTTACTTCTTCAGCTTAAAAGAATAAAGTTTCATTTCCTATCAACATACACTAATACCACCTCCAAAGATACATATTGGATTGGGACCTAACACTCAAGTCCATTAAGATACGTAAGATTCTGGCTGTGAAGTTTAGGCATCATACAGGCACTAGGGAACTTAGCCTGAGACAGCTCTGCACACAGAGAAAATTGAACTCCAGCTGCCTAAAAAAGTACATAATCCAAGGGGGAGGCACCAGGAAGCTGCACAACAACTTCAGTCTTCAGAGCCTTGGCTTTGCATAAGTTTTACTGTAGATGTTCACACCCTTTGCTGGATGTAGCTTTTGAAAATCCTGCTGAAGGAGCGAGGACTCGGGATGGTAACGAGCATCTTAGTGCTCAGACAGTGACCTGAAGCCTGGGAACTATGTTTATCAGAAAGTAAGGATCTGGTTTTCCTCACTGCTGCAATACAAGCCTACTGGCTTAAAATTCCATCTCTCAAGTAAGCACCAATAAATAAGACCAAGCTCTTGCCAAAACAGACAGAGAGAGAACCACTTCCTACAGAACTGTCAAACTCTATGAAATGCAGAACTGCAAGTAAATCATCTCACTCCAGTCACAGGCCTGCATCCAGCAGAATAATTCAATACAAATTCTTCAGTGATTTATGCACCATGAGAAAAACCCCTCTGGTTTGCAATAAACACAGGCTGGAGCACTCAAGTAAGCTCTGTGACGAGAAGTTCCAAGGGTGAAGGGGAAACTCCCTACAACTGCAGAGGAAAAGTGCTGTCCTAGCATCAGGCATCTAATACAGTCCATTTAATGGACATATGACACGATACAAAAGCCCATTCATAAATAAATTGGGATCGTGAGGGGTAAAGAGATCACACAGACACTGGAAAGCGGGAAGAGTTATAAAGATGGAGAAGGTGTTTCTTTTTTAACAGCCAGGACTCTGCTCCAGGGTCCCACCTGCTTCTGGCTCTCTCCAGGAAGTTGTCCGCTGTACAAACTGGCACAAAGGACATCAGGGCTTAGTGTTGCTGGCATAGCACTTCTCGCTGCTTTAATGATGATGAACTGTAAGCTGAACGTACCCTGTGCTGGGAATGAATCTTTGCTGGAGGGCTCCTTGGAACTATAAAAAGATGTTGGACTCAAAGTGCCAAAGGGTTATAGCGAGAAGATACGCTGATAACGCCTAGGCACGTTCTCAGCAGCGTTTGGGAAAGGAGCTAGATGGACTGCTGCCAAAGTTACTGGTAGAGCTCATGGGCAATTTTCTACTTAATGCTATGTCTGTTCGAATACTGCACTTTGCCAGGCTTGAAGCAGTTTTCTCTTTTTTCCTAATAAAGAATTCCTTGCATATAACCTCAGTATCTTTGTGAATGTTGAAGATATGCCTGCTAAAAAGAATCAGGGAAGAATTGCATAGTGTTGCTGTATTTCTGTATGGGAAACAAGTAATTTAGTTATTTACCAAGAAGAACTGGCTCATACTGTCACTACACACGTGCTCTCAGGGGACCATCCCCAGGATACCAGGAATCACTGTCATCTCCGAAGAATGCTACAGTACACCACCAGTTTAAGGTGGAAAGCACAGCATGCTAAAAACACTGATCACAAAAAAACAAACAAACAAACAAAAAACACAAAAAAACCCCCAAGCAAGCTCCTTCCTTTCTCAAAGAGAAAGGGAACCCCAAAAAATGAGGAGCACCCCACTGGCACACAGTGAAGAAAAAGGGTTATAAAAGAAAAGAATCAGTGAGAAGGTCTGAAACATACTTGGTTTCCACTTAAAAGGCATTTCTGTTAAATAAGGAATCCAACTGTCAGGTAAAGAACAGCTCGTCAGTGTAATAGTGTACAGACCCCATGCTGTAAGTGATGTCTTAATCAGAAGGCAGTAAATAACCATCTGACCCAGCAGTTGCTTCAGCAGAGGAAAAAAAATCATAACGTAACTATTCTCCAGGCATTAGGAACTGGATATTAGCCTGCACACCTACCACAGTGGAGATTTCTTTTATCCCTGCAGCTTTATGGAAACCGGTGATAGTCATGTGAGCCTTGCAGAGGGAGGATGTGAAGGGAGCTCTCTGCTCTCAGGCTGCTGCCTCTGGATTGGAGGCCTCACTGTTCCCTGCTTTGAAACCTGGTTTTCAGAAAAGATACAGGGTTCTGTTGTGAATCTGGGAATTGTAAGACTGACCTGCTGGGTCAGCCAGCCCACCATGTTCAAGCCCTATGAAATAACCACATACTACAAGGTGGTTTTCTGCCAAAGTGGTTACATTGCATAGAAAATAAAGCTCAGACATTCAATTAGATTAATTCACGATAGTAACAGAAGAGTGACAGGGAAGCAGAGGAATTAAAACATACAGGAGAACCTGCATTTTGAGGATCAATAACTCCAAAGTTAACAGAAACAATGACTGAACAACATTTGAGTTTACCTCTGGAGTTAGGGAGGGCACCACAGACCTTTTCTCCAAGTTCTGAAAGTTCTAGACAGTATGTGGAGAGAAATGCTCTCTCTCAGGAGTCAAGATGCAGCTACAAAGCATGGTGGTGAAAGAACCATGATTTGCTAACGTACTAAGCTGGATAGATGGCCATAGTTAGAGGAATGCTGTACCAGAAACTGATCTTAACCACACTTTTGCCAAGGAAGAAACACTTATCTCTAAAGACAATCCAGCATTTCAGCAGGACTCCCCTCTTTTTAGTTTATAGCTCTTTTAAAACTTTCCTATCCTAAGTAGGGTGATCAGCTATGCCTGTTTTGTGTGGGTTTTTTTTGTGGGAAAGACTGATGAAAGAAGAAAAAAGCTAAACAATTAATAACGCTTTTGGGGCCTGATTGCTTACACTGAACACGACACTACCCAGGCCCCAAGACACTGAAAGGGAAGGCAACAGTATCCAGAGCCAAGACAATCAACCTTCGGAACATCATAGGTCTGGCATTGCTTTCAAAACTGGCAGGAAGAGAAAGCTCCAGGCTGCTGTGCTTTAGGAAGGCAGCATTCAAACCCAGGAACAGGAGGGAACTGCTGACTCTTCAGTCAAGAGCAGGTCCAACACAGGCATGCCACAGTGAAGGGCCAGAATTCATCACACATGAAGTTGAAACAATTTTCCATACCAAAGGAAAACATAGAAATAGGAAGGAGGAAATACACTAGGGACACAGTCTGAGAAACAGAAACTTGGAAGTTTTGATTTACATGCTATACACTATAAATAATATTTTGGTTAACACACTTTTCTACCTACTCCTGCAAAAAGAGTTACTGTATATATAGTCGTGATCTTTATAATGACCACATCTTCCCAGTTTTAGGCTTTACAGCAAGACAAGTATATACAGGCACTTGAAGTTTTGAAAGTAATCATGCTATAGGTAACAGCCTGTTAGTTATTAAGAAGTTACATGAAGTCCTAGCAACAACAAATAGAAATCAAAACATGAAAAAAGAGATGGGGTAGAAGGAGCTGATGAGCTGGGACATTTTAGAACCACTAATATTAAAATAACCTCCACCACAATTAAAAATAAGCTAGATCTGCTTGACTTCCCTAGGGTGAGGTAATCTTATCTTAAAAGCAAGATAACAAAAGGAGACCTCCCCTCTAAGACGATGGTCTCCTGTCTGGAATTCCAGTTCATACATGGGTTCCTATATGGGGGTGCTTCAAGATGCCCATTAAGATGACAACTTGCCAGTTTCCCAGGAGTTAAGTCAGCTTTTGTCACATTATCACCTCTTTGTGATACCAGTTACCTTACCAGACTCACTTCATCTGTCATTTAGAGCTCCGAAGTGATAAAGTTTTTATTCAACCAGTAATATAATTTATTATGTTATTGTAGTTCTTATACTTGCTGGGTATTTTCCTGAGCTGCTATAACTCATTAGAGACGAACTGCTAAAAGACAAGAAACAGTGGCTGTGAGCTGTAACAAGGAAAAATTGATCTGGAAAAATCTCTTCCCCCTGAGAGTGGTGCAGTGCTGGAAAGGGGACCCAGAGAAGGTGTGATCTCCATCCTTAGAGATTTTAAAACTCATAAGCAATTTGATCTGAATTTGAAGCAGGGGTAAATCTAAGGACAACTTATTAATCGTAGAATCACATTGTTAAAACTTTGATTAACATACGATAACATGTATTAAAAGATCCTTTATAAAACTCCCAGGGACTGCCTTCCCTGTCTCCGTATCAACAGTTGTATTACCCCTTAGGAATCCAGCAAATACATTAACTGCAAAAATTGCTAAGAACTGGTTTTGATCATCTTCATTTGAGAAAAGAACATCATCAGATTAGACAAAAATCACTGAACTCTATAATTTTTACAGCACCTTTTATATTACATTTGAAGGATCAGGAGGAATTACTGTTGTTAAGTGCATTCCTCGAAGAAAGCTACACTAGAGAAACTCATCTCTAGTAGAAATCAATACTTAAATTAGAATGAGAAAAGCATATTGTAACAGACAGTTATAAGTGTATAAGAGCCCTGGACATCCCAGAACTGCAGCTTCCATTCTCGGCTTGTTAATGGCACTCATGCCTTACAGGTGTAAGGATGACTGAAAGAGGAGGTGAACTCTTTTTAGTACCTGTAGCCTAAGGTATCTGTTAGCAAATATTTCACAATTTTCCTCTCAAAAAACATTTGTCATCCTTTTCATGGGAGTTGAAAACAGACATATATGAAAAGGAAAAATTGCATTTATACTGCTATATTTGGACACCGTATGTCCTTTTGAAAATAAAGCGCTGCATTATCCAGGCTTTAAGCAATGTTGTTTAATATCTGGATATGCTAAAAACATTTTATACATCAACCCTCAATTCACCCTTTACTATCTGCATGATCCGCACTATATATTCCCTTAAAGTTTCTAACTGAAATTGCTTTGCTGTAGGATAGGAATATGTAACACTCACCGTCTTCTCGTTCGGTGAAACTCTCCTCGCTCACAACTAATTTCCTCATTTACAAAAAAATTAGCTTTCCATATAGCCCAGAGAGGTGCATAAAGCCAGAGCAGAATACTTTTGCAGATTGAGACTCAGGGGTGAATGGAACTGTCAGAAAATATCTTTATTGTTTTATGTTTCTCAGAACTTGAAAATATTCTGAGACTGACTATGCAGTTAGCACTGCCTCAGAACATCAAACCTTAGAAGAGACCTCAGAGAATCCCCAGTCTGTGCCAACAGCAAGCATAACAAAATGTGGTTCCTAGCTCCGGTGTGCGGGCACTTGGAAACTGGCAACAAACACATGGCCAGAAGCAAGGTACCGAGGCACTGGGAATGCTTTATCGAAATCCGACAGTGCAATATCTCTTCTAATTCTATCCACTAAAGAATGACTTTCAATTGGCATTCTCCCTGAATAAAGTTAGAACCGGAATTGTTAAAAATACTTACACTGTTGCAAGTTGTATTAAAAATTAGCCTGAAAAGTCTAATTAATTTGAAGATGTGATTATTACTAAAGCAACATGCTCTTAGTTAATGTCTTTGAAAACATCATTTAGAACAGGCTTTGAGTATAAGGCAAAATAAATGCTGCTTCTCCCCATGAAAGCTCAAGTTAAACTTTTAAAGTTATACAGTGCTCCCATAAACAGACAGTTAAGTGTCATCTAATCAATCTAAGAAAGAAGGATCATGGTAAGTTATCAAAATGCACAATGTGTGGCTGATGTTTGCCAAGACAATAAGCATCCACATTGAGACTGAGCTCAAATCCACCCCCCCCCATACAGAAGTACAAAACCATATTTCACTTGCAGAAAGAAAAGGGTGGCAATTCTTCAGGTATATATACTCTAAAGCTCTAACATTACCCAGAAAATAAAAACCACATTTATCTTGGTGGCAACAGTGAAACATGCAGTCAACCAAAGTATGGAAGATAAAAGCAAGAAAAATAATCTCTGAGAACAGAGAATCATTTGCACATGTCTGGTTCTTTTCTTCGTTCGTTCATTCCTTCTTTCTCACAGAAGTATAAACCACAGAATTTCTATGAAATCATATCAGTAGAGTGAAACATTATAATGCAGACAGCAAAATACAAATGAAGATGGAGTGTAAACAGATGTACCTCTATTTTTAATTCAGCTGAGTTGTTAGGTCTGGCAAGACTTGAGAACTCCTCTAGTCAGTCACAGTTTAACTTCGTATTTGTAATAGTTACTAAAAACATACCAGGCATTGCAATCTTGTTCTGAGTTACCTATTCCATACAGTAGCCTGGCCTGGAATACAGTATTCAAAGAGTACATGAATTCTGCACAAAAACATGAAGGCAAAAAAAGGCAAATGCCTTGCAGAACTTCAGTACCATCTGATGGTCTCATTGTCATTTGCCAGTTTGAACCATCTCGCTTTCCAGTAAAGAGCAATTCTGCTCACATTACAAGTTAGTGCTTGAGTCTTTGAAAAACCAGATGCAGTGTTTCAACTTCGACTCAAAATACAATAAATACATTTTGCAGAAGTTATTGCTTATCCATATTACTAATAGCAGCTTTATCGGGTAATCTCATACAGGCAAATTGTATATCGAAATCTAGTTAGTGGATAGTTATTTGGAAGATAAATGTCAACAAGTGTCATCTCTCTTATGTATACAAATTATCAAGAGAGATTTGGAGGGGGGGACGGGGGTGTTTCTATTGCTTTTATGTTAATACCACAACTCATTTATGTCTCAAAAGATATGCAAGAATATTTCAAGTCAGAAGTTTTCACAAACATTTCCTTATTTCCTCTTTACTCAGTATTTACAGTATATAACAAAACATGTTTTGTTTCGGCTTTCTTGTAGACATATTGTGGAAATTCCTTAAAAGGCACGGTGATTTTGTTTTGTCTTATCTTAAGCCCAACTTCTTCTATGTTTCTAATGCCAAAATTCAAAATATACAACACTGGGAACACATATGAATGTGTTCAGATAAATAAAACTTGTAAAACGAGGAGTATAAAAACCAAATCAATTTCAAAACCATCAAATACTTTCACACTGATTCATGATGTGAGCACCACCTTCTCATTATTCACTGGATTTTGTGACGATATTCTCCAATAAAAGTTCATCAATATAAGTGGAAATTTTTTATTTCCTCTGAAAGAATTAATGCTTTAAAAAAAAAAACCAACAAACAAATATGAAGTATGACATTCTTCCAGGAATAAGCACTATACAAAAACAAAGGTACATTATCGTTTAGTGTATTTTTGCTACAGTAAACTATCATCAGACATACAGAAAAGCAGTGATGGCATTATTTTTAATGCTCTAATCAATCCAAGATTTCATTTGCTGAAGTACCTGAACTTAATCTGCATCAGCTATGAAGCAGGTCCTTTGGTGTTTTATACAAGTCTGTATTACCTTATGAGGTCAATAGGCTGAAACTTGTAAAATGCTCCGTATCTTGCCCATTCTTGATACAGCAACTTAAAAAAAAACAGAACAAAAAACAAAGCAGAAAATTAACTTGAAACAAGAGTAGTCCCATCTGTTTTTACAAACATCTTCTGAGAGTTAAAAATACATGTATGAAAAAAGCAGTGTTCTATACTTCAATACAAACTCCCAAGTATATTTTTCAGTCAGTTACGAAGGACTCCAACCAAGCCCACAATGTAAGGATGTTGTACACACATCTTTCTTCACGCACATTCTGCCCCCTCCCCACCACATTTATTAAATAGCGATGTTAAATACAAAGGCTCAAAAGGTAAAATAAAAGATGCTGTAATCTCGTGGAAATGTTTGGAATGATGCTAGAAATGATTCTACTTGCAGAGTGAAATTCTTCTATGAAGTAATTTATTTAATGTCTGGAATGACATTAAGTAAGTACTGACAAGTGTTTCCAGGTCCAAGGTGAAGTGAATTGAAGTAAGAGTGCAAAACTGGTAAACTGCTGTGTAAAAACTCATCAGGAAGTAATAATGTGTCAAAACAAGCCTGCTCCCTGCTCATCTCCTGAGGCTACTATACCCAGTAAAGCCCATATAAAAGCCCCTTCTGTCCCCACTCTGCACACAGACACACAAGTTCACATGTTTACTGCTGGATATGCAAATACACCAACAGCTTACAGAGACCTTACAGGAAGGCACAGATCCTACAGAAACTTCTTACAAGAGGAGGAATCCAGCAAGAACAGTCAGGGTCAAAATCAAATATTTCAGGACCTGTAGTATGTTAACAACAATACACTCAACTGCAACAGGCAAGGGACTCTGGATAGCCTTCCTCATTCCCTTTTTCATTGCTATGATCCATACGACACAACTTTGTTGAATTTTCAAAAAGAGAAAAGAAACTTGTGACTCTTTTACAAGAAGTTGTAAGGAACGTGGTAATTATGGTGCGAAAGACATCACGCTGCTATGAAACAAAAGCCAGCTGCTGGATACAAATTACCACACAAATAACAGTTTGTTAAGAGTCAGTTTGATAGCAGTACATTTTATAACTGTTTATGAATTTATTAATAATCCAGAAAGGACATTCAAAAATGAAGATTTCCAGAATTACTCAAAGTCCAATGGAAGCTCAGGGGAAACATCAGCATGATCTTTTGTTAGATGACTGTTCACCATATTTAATCTTCAGAAGAAAATAAAAATCAAGGCAGTCCCATGCAAAAGAGTAAGATTTTCTGTGGAATCACCCAAGTTGTTCATATTCCTTTCACAGTTTTACACTATGAAAAGACTGCAGACAGTCTAAGACAATATGCTCATTTAAAACTATTGCTTGAGGTACAGAGTGCATCAAAAAATAACAAATTACCAGATGATAAACAAAACTAAATTAACCACATCTCTATTTGCAGATGATAAATCTGTATCATCGAAAGAGAGAGGTGTCAAGCCTTTTGTCTCTCTGTTCAAAAAAGAAGTAGAAGGGGGGTCTAGAAAAATTAATTGTGCAGCAATGTAATTACTGAGTTAACACCTTGGAGACTTCTACTTCTCTGTAAACTTTGGCTGGGATTGGGCAATAAGCTTTAAAACTGCTGCTGCAGGACACACAAACCAAGAAATACATACACACAAATTCACAACCAGGTACATACAGAGGATGTTCTACAGAACATTTACATTAAATGTTTGTTTACTTTTTAAATTTTCTGTAACAGAAAAAAGGAATGCCAAAGATAGCCAAAATCAGTGATTTTAAACCAGCAAGATATAGTTCTTTTCAAAATGTGTACTATGTGGAACTCCTCAGCTTGGTTGCAGACTAGATTGAAAACTGTTTAGTTCTATCTCCAAAATAGATGCTCATTAAGGACAGCCCTTTTTTTTCCAGCCAATAATTGATTATTGCACAAGGGAGCTACAGAAGTATGCAAGAGCTGGAGAGGATGTTAGTAACAAAGCACAAACAGTTTTTGCAGTTATCAGTAATTGCATCTGTCAGGCAGTCCACTTTGACAGCGAGGAGCACACTGCACCATCTTAGGAAGCCGACAGCCAATTCAAATCAGCATGGAGAAATTTCAGATGCTGTAACTGCAGGGTTATCTTTACGTATTTTGAGGGGGTTTTGATCACATTTTTCTATGGGTTATAATGCCTCTCCGCCTGCAGATGCTATGTGAAAGAACAAAGTAAATATCAAGCAAGCAGTTAAGAACTGGATCTTGCAAACACGGGCCCAACAAAGTATTATTGTTAGAAAACGTCTTGCAAGCATTTCAGTGAACAGAGCTATGCTATTGCATACTCTTTAAAGGTCCAACAGAAAGTATTTTCTGTTCATAGATCAGAGAGTAAACCCTGTGCTGCTGAAGCAGTTGGGAACTCAGCAGTGAGATTCAAAGAGTGTGGAGTTTGGGCTTTTAGAATATTGCTCTTACAGAGCACGATCTTGCAAGATGCTTTGCACTTGGGGAAAGAAATTATAAGACATGGTTTGATTTTCTTTGGCTTGAACAGGAGTTGAAGAGGAATTCCCTGGCTGCCATATTAATATTTTTATACGAATGCTTGTGGTTACCTATCCAAAATCACTCCTTGCCATTACCCAACAGCATTACCTACAATTTTATTTATTTCCACAAATAATTATACTAATAAAATGCATTCACTGAAATGTACAAAACAAGAACACTGAAGATATTACAATCTTAAAGCTACTCAAAAGCTATCTTGAATGCACCTACAGAATGGAAATTGAAGAGCAAAGAGAAAAAGGTCTTTCTCAAAACGCAGTAAGTTCAGAAACAGGTTGCTATGCCATTATGTCAGACTACAGAATCCCACTGGTTATTCTGATTCCAAAAGCCACAGCACCGAAGGAGAGTTCATGGCATGACTATTCATGTGCATTGTCCACACTAAACCTCGGTCTCAACACTGCAATTTTACAAGATTAAGCTTAATCTGGAAGCTAGAATGTCTTTCATGGTATTTATTACATTGCAAGGAATTCTAGGAAGAGTTTTGTACTATAGTTTATGGTATTTTATCAGCTTCATTTAAAAGCAGTACTTTAACTTCATAATAACACTTTCCAACCTGCTCTTAATATTCTAGGTATGTTACTGTAGTATGCGACAACAGATAGCTAACAAAGCACTCATGCATTTCTCAGTGTGAAACACTGCAAGCAACCGAGGGCTACAAGTTGCCAGGAGGCTAGAAGCTTAATGAAGACCGAGTCAGTGTTTATGCTCATGGTGAGTTATTACCATGCTATTGTGCAATACTCTTCTTAAAAAGAAATTTTCTAGAGAAGAAACCACACTAAACCAGGGAAATTCCTTTACTGCAATCAACAGTCTTAGGAAAAGAGTGTGTTTCACTGACTGCAGATTTCTAATTCTCATAGGATGTGACAAAAGTATTGTTTCACTGTGCATTTTCTCCAAGGATATCCTGAAGAGGGTTAACAAGGATTAACCTTTTATATAATGAGCTGGTACATAAACCTTAATTACTTGTGCTGCCTTACTGGCATAAAAGCATTCCAGACTGGCTCAGTTCATCATTTTTTGGGCTTATACAACAGACAACTGAAATGGAAGATACAGATAAGTTAAAACAGACAAAATAAAAATGGGCAAAGGAAAAAAAAAAAAAAAGGCACAAAAATTCCCCCTTTTCCTTTAAACCTGATCGGGTCTTTTCAGGAAATTAAACACTAAGACTATTAGATTCAGATATAAAACAGATGATGTTATGCATAGAAATACTACAGCAGATTCAATGGCTAGAGACATATGTGAATAATCAATGAAGTATTTCTGGAAAGACGCTTTTATGTTTTTAATACTTAACACTTCATAACTGAGCCTAATAGGCAGAATAAAAAGAAGGCAGCATAAAATACAACTAGTAGGGTGAATATTTTTCCAGACACTAGTCCTTTTAGGCCCTCTTCCCCCCTGTTCTACAGTACCCAATCTTCTTCCATTGACTAATGGTCATTGATCTGTCTTCTCTAAAAATTTTGCTAAATTTTAAGTCAGGAAACTGTGTAGCTGACTTTCAGAGTCCATTACTGTATCACCAGTATCACTTAGAGAATTCTGCAAGTGTGGAGTGGACAACTTCTTCATGAACAAAAAGTTGAAGTTAGCAGACATAAATATACAAGCTTCTTTATAGTTTGTTTTCCAGCTTTATCTCTTTTGCTTACCAAGGTTCACATACTACATGAAATTGTATACAGCACATGAAGACATCTAGTGGCTGAATGTCAACACTATTTACCAAAAACTACGAAGAAGATCATGTTTTCAAAGTGTTACTAACACAGCAGTAGAGAAATCAAACTTGTCTGTGTGACCTATGAACTCGGTCTCCATCTCAAATGCTTAAATTATCATTTGTGGCAGTTACACTCTTAAGAACTACACTGTGCTTTACTAAATCAATGGCATTTTCTTACCTCTCCTTCAAGCAAGAGGTGGTACATACCAACATAATACCACAGACTTAAAAATAGTTATGAAATAATTTACAGGTACCCAAGAACATATGGAATTTAATTCTAGTAAATATTTCAGGCATCCAAACATTCTCTTTTTCTTCATTCTTCCCTCCCCCCTTTTTTTATTTTCTGTGCTATTGTTTGTATAGCAAGGAAAAACACCCAAAAAGACCAAACAGAGAACAATATGGAATGGATCTTAATGAATTACCATAATTAAAGGTTTTGCTTATTTCTAATAGCAAACATATGCATTAAAAAGAGTCTGAATTCACATTATCTATGATTATTCATTTCTCTTGGGCAGACAGAGGGTGATGTATTTTCAAAAGTCTTTTGATAGCTACAAACTTGTTATTTACAAAATAATTAGAAGCAGATTTTTAGAAATTGCATGTAATTTAATTGATTGCACAGTCAAAAAAAAAATACAACTATGTTTTACGCTAGCAGCCATTGTTCTGTAGTGCCATTTCATTACAGAAAGAAAAGAATCCTAAGTTATTTAAGAAATTTTCCTTCTTGACAGGTTGAAAAATCTTCTCCATATGCATGCAGAGGGAAACTTGAAACAATTTGTGATGTAAATATGAAATACAGGAAAATAAGTAATGCAAAAAATGTACACATTTGTAAAAACATTTACTGGATTGAACATTAGCTAACGCTTCACAATAACATTTAAGATATTAATTCACATTTCTCACATTAAATCTAACATGAAATTAATTTTGCAATGTATTTTACCTTTCTTTCATTCATGTCATCATTTTGGCCTTCATATTCACCCTAGAGAGAGAGGAGAGAAATAGAAATAGCAAGAGAGGAAGATAATTCAACAACTGATACAAACCTGGATAAAATTCAATAAAAGATTGCTCAGCTGTGTCTACACTGTTGATTTTCTTCTTAAGTCAGAACTAGAAATGTACTTATATAAGAGTTTTCATATGAGAATCACACACTTAGAATGTATTTTCATTGTCACAGGCAATAAACACTAATATCTATGCCCTATTGAGTGATACCATCAGAGAACTAGATTTTTACTATATATACATACATCATGAAGTGGGTATGCTGCATCATAAACGTTGTTTGCTATTAATGTGCTGATACCTAAAAAACATTAAAAAAAAGATGGTCAGCTAGGCACAGATAAACAGGAAGACAGATTTCATTTAATGACATTACACAGAGAAATGAGCTATAGTACTGAAAGTATTCAAAATCCTTTCAAGATGAGTAAATGACAACCTAGAAGTACCTGGCTATGGAAAACATGTTTCCACAGAAAAGCTTGTTTCCATATATTGGGTTTTGGTTGTGTATTTTTGGGGGGGGGGTGGTTGAGGGAACTAGTGTGGTGCAAAGACTGTTCTGACCACTTTCCCATGCTGACAGCAAAGTGGCATGGGACTGAGGAGGAAAACATCTGGAAAGTCCTTCATGAAGCTTGGCAGTGATCAGAACCATGGATCCACACTGACACACCTGACCAATAAAAATAACCACTTTCGCAGACATTTATGATTGAATAAACCCTTAGTCTCTCATGATGAGTGGTTTTAAATCTTAATATCAGTGAGATACGAAAATCTCAGTGACGAAGGAAGCATAGACCTTTTGAGGGAGGATCTCAGAAGACCAAAACAATTATGAATTTAGGTCAAACATGATGCATAATCAAATTCTGGCTATATGCCAGAAAGATGAGATGGAGAGAAGGATTAAAATATCTGCTTCACGGGATCTTGAGCTGACCTGAGCGTGAAGTGGATCAGTCTGCATGTCACCTTCGAGTGAAAAAATACCTGAAAAATCACTACTGGTGTTTGATCTCTAATAGTAGCTGTTATTACACTATAAACCAGAACAAGCTGTTAAAATAGAGAAAACTTTAAGTAAGAGGCAAAAAACACCACCAGTAAAGCCTTCCCCTGACCCCCTTCCTCCCATGTCTCTGTATACTCTCTCTGGTTTTTTTTTTTCCCCTCTTCCTATATGTTCTGAACCTCAAGAAAACAGACGTTCCAAATATTTCAGGGCTACCCCAGAAGTATTACACAGTATCTTCAAAACAGTCATAGTTAAGTTACATATTCCACTATGCAGTTCGTGGACAAAATTTTAAAGCCGCAATGATAAAAATAACCTGGAAAGATGTATCATTCTATTTGAAATGGCAAGAAAAATCTGCTCCTGGAACAAATAACACAACTTATTGTAGATGACTTCCGAATTTTCAAAAGCAGATCATAAAATAATCAAAACCAATCTTGTAACAACTCTTGAAATGAAAGTTATATGCCAGATTCTGCACCTGTAGAAATGACAAGCAAGCTTCCATTGCCATGTCCTATCCAAACCATGGACCAGAAAGTCTGACTTTATTCATTAGAAAAAGCATTTGTTTCAATCTCTATTTTTTTTGTGAAAATATGTCAGCATACTTCATGTTCTGCTAGAAAAAAATCAATATTCTGTGAGATGCTTAACCATTCCTTTCAAAACACTATATAAAATTCTCTTCCATCCTTCTTACCCATGCTGTTTCTGGCTTTTGTAGGTGTGCGCTTCAAAATTTCACGTACCTGTGGAAAAGAACAGTGATATAACACACAAATCATCTTTTAGGATTATTTTCATCATGGAGCTAGTAAGAATACAGAACTTTAAAATAAGAGGCTTCTGTAGAGTTCATTTGCTCTAACATTTGAACTGTATCTTCCACTCATATACAAATGCATGCCTTGAGTTAACAATGCTACGGGAAGTTTTACTAGTGGATTATCTCTCTTAATGTTTGCAAGCTATATCCAACTGTGTCACACTCCTATAAAACAGTATGAAATGTAAGTACTTCAGATGGAATGAGAACTTTACACCAAAGAAATCACTACAAAATCTGACTTTGAAAAAATCAACATGTACAAAAAGTGGTAAATATGCTCTACCTATGAAACCTGGGTGTGCACTGCCTATGTAAAGAGAAATCTTCCCTCATCGACCTGCTGGAGACCTAGCAGGATCTCAGGATCACGATACAAGGTTTCTCACCAAAGACTGCTGGAGACAGGAAATTATAGGATTGTAGAGGAGGAATTAAATCTAGTTAAAAATGAGGAAGCAGGGCTTAATAACAACTTTGAACAACAGAGAGGAGTTAGTAGCAGTGTTTCCCTACATAGCAGCTCCTACTCCTGGACCACTGGGCAGCTCTAAGAAAGGCATTTCTTACATACCTATGAGGGCTTATTGTTTTGCAGGAACAGAGAAATGCATGAGCTGGTGAAATTAGCAAAGTAGTCACCAATGCTCACTATAAAAGCAAATCCCATTCAGCACAAAAAGGCAATTTGTTACTTTTGTTTACTTACTATTCGGCTGCGGGTAGCATTGTCAAAAAAGGTGTCTTTGTCTTTAATGTTATACCTAAAACATCAAGAGCAAAAAAATAATCGGTTATTTTTTCAAACATGGCAGTAATAAGTAAGAGAACATACAAGATTCTGATGTAGAATTCATTTAGAAGCCACAGCAATTAAGAAAAACAGATGTTTAAAGGAAATAAAGATGAAATAGAACAGCATAATAGATTGTGCTATTTAAGACCCAGCCTTCCAGAGTTCTACCTGAATCACAATGATAGCAGGCATAAAAATGCAAAAATATTAACTAACATAAAATGCCTTTCAAGTAAGGAGAGCTCATCTATTGTTTACACAATATGACCTTTTAATCTTTTCTTTATAACCTACCCTCAATGTTGTAAAGTTTTGAGGTTATGTTACTAGGTTTCAACCAGCCTAATGCAGATATTCATTACACTTTTCCAGGTGACTAACCAGTCAACATTTCACTAGCTTTCAAATAACCATTCCACTGGAATTATGTATTACCTTAAACATTAAAATATTCATATGTGAAATTAGCTTCCCAGTTTATTCCCCTCAATCATTTTTACTTGTATTCAGTATTAATTAAAATTGTCAAAAAAGACAATTAATGATATGTTGGGTCATGATATTTATTACTGAATTTTATTTATCAGACAGAAATACAAGGAGACTCACACAAAGGGGGAAAAAGAAAAAAAAGGAGTGTTTAATGTCAAACTGCACCCAGAAGTATTATTCTGAGTGAAAGGGCAGGTGTCAAGAATTCCTTATCTACATATTATTAGCCAAGTTATAATTACAATAATAAATCTATCAAGAGGAAAAATATTACTGGATTTCTACTAGCTCTTTCTTTGTTCAAAACAGGCAGTAAAATCCTTAACCAAATAATCAGGAATTTGGTGGTAGGACTTTTACAGTTCAAGCTAAAAGGTTAGATATTTTATTTGTTGCACTGTTTCCAGTGCTTTATGCAGCAGAAGGAAGTAGAACACTGGCAGAAAGTCTCTGAAACTTAGATTTCTGTTAATCCACTGAAACTGAACTTACTTTTTTGCCAATGCAATTTCATTTACTTTAGATCTATTTACTTGGCTTTCGATAAATTTATATTTAGTAAAATGTATGTTTTTATCATTGGAAATATTATCCAGGAATAATCTGACAGCTTGGTTATTTCCTCAGGATTTCCAGAAATATTCAATGAAGTTCTGAATTTTGACTGAAATACTGGTAGAAAAAATGACAACACTAAAATGATAAGTTATCGCTTTCTTCATTGCTCATAACAATTTACTCACAAATATGTTTTCTCTCTGGAAAATGGGTAAGACAGGCTTTTCATATTGGTATTTTGTTGTTGTGGCACCTGAGGTTGCAGAGGTTCAGTCAATTTGCACCATATTTCATTTAAGTTTTTGAGTATTCCCCCTTCTTCTGTGATTTCATACATCTGAGGAAATAAAATATTGCACATTAGCATGTCACTTCCAAAAATTCACTAAAAAGAAAAAAAAAAACAAGGATAGACTTTGATATACATGTAGGTTTAAACCTGTAATTAAGTGCCTTCTCTGAAAATATATTTCCGTACAACAGCAAGCACCTGAATGCATAAGGTTTCCAGATCCAAGCTACTTCCAGAAGAAAACTCAGTGCAGGATTTTCAATACAAGAAACATCCTTACTAAGCTAGGAGCCATAGGGAGATGATGGAAAGGCCAAGTAATTGCTTTAACTTTGTTACTGGGAATAGAGAGAACAGACAAAGCAAGAAGGGCCTCTACCTCCTGCCTCAGCAGCATAAATTACTCCTGGGTAATAATTGCTACTATGGTCTGACAACACATGAACAGATGCCATTAGAGGTGAGGATGCCAGGTTCGTGGCTTGTGGCAGTTTTAAGTGCAAGGACATGTCTTGTGTTGAACCAGATTTGATCCACAAACCCAAACAGAAACTAAACAACCCTGAGGAAGAAATAAAATCAATTTGTTCTTTCAGTCTAATGACAACGCAATGAAGTAAGTGTTCAGTAGAGTAGTATCACTAACTGAAGGCAGAAGGCAGTTCCAGCGGCTTCAGTGGAGTTGTTAACCAAATCATCCCAGGACCACAAATCTGGGGATCCACTCCTCAGAACTGACAAGGTTTGCCAGCACGTCTACTGAAAGCAGACTGCAACGACTGCAGCGATAATGAGCCAAAGCTTTAATGACAACAGGCAACTCTGAATTCACTGAGTCATTGCTAGCACCAAAACAGCATCTCAGCATTCTCAAGATTTTAGAGAAACCCTGAGGCAATGACCAGCTATGGTTCTGTCTCCCATACTGCACCTCACCTTTGAGGAAAGGTCCTTGACAAAAATCAAAACAGCTACTGTATTCTCAGCTTTCAAAGCCCTCCTTAAAACTCACCTCTGTCACCACTCTTCTGAATGCAGTCAGCCAGCTGGCTCTGTGGCCTTTGGAAACTCATCTGAAAATCCCATCTTACCTATGAATCTGAATACTAGATCATCTCAAAATAATTAGTAATATGAAAGAATAAGCCTGACAGTTCATTTTTTCTGATTTTGAAATAAAGTAACTCCATGGGCTTCCATACATTTAACTACTATTCTGATCCCCTCTCCTCCAGTCATAGAGCTAGTTGATAGAGCATGGAAGTTACTTACTTTTTTAGTGGGCATTTTTATTTTAAGGATTTCCGCTTCCCGACTCAGTACTTGCCAAGGTGCATGGATACGGACAAAACTCAATCCTTGGCTCCTGTTCTGAAACATAAAATAGTGAAAACAATGTATTCCAGTATTATTGAATAGAATGCAGTAGTAACATTTCAAGATGTCAATTCCAAGTAAATCATGAAACAGTGGCAACATAGTGAATAACCAACTTCTGTTAGAACTGGACGTAAAAGTGACCTTTTTTTTAAAACCTGAATCTTCTAATTCTCTAAAATTCTCTAAAAATCTGATGCCTACAGTGTGTGTGCATCATGAACACAGAAGGCTACACTTCCAGAATTGGAAACCACGTGAACTATAAACCTCAAGCTATGGCTTCCACACAGAGATATTTTGTAAGTCACCTGACTTCGTTAGTGGGCTTTTGTGTGTGTACAAACCAACAAAAAACCCCAACGTTTCTTCTGCTTGGGGTAGGTTTTGCTTTAGGTTCCCATTCTCAGTTTTAATAAACTACTCCCTGGACACTTGATCAGATTATCAGGTCCTTAGAGGGCATCGGGTCCAAGATTTATTGCTCTTATTTTTTTTTTCTTTATTTATCTGCAGCTGGAGCAGCAGCCCTAAACAAGACATTCTAATTTCACTTTTGAAGAACGACGTGAGCCGAACACGTAGGTAAATAGCTGGTTATACTGTGCAGAGGCAGAAGACTACACAAGAGGACCTCTGCACAGCCAGCTTGCTGTGGCCTGGGTGACCAAGAGGATACGCATCTCAGCGACACAAAGATCAGAAAGCAGCACCCCTGGCTAAAGCACGACAATGAAGTGTAGGCGTGTGGGGACAGAACTGTCCTCAGTGCACACACAGAAGTTATGCCACTGAATTATACAGGTGAATGCTTCCTGTGCAAACCACGGAATACGAGTTGGGAGGGAGATTAGAAAGAGGCTATGAGTACATATTTTGGAAAGGACATGGAAGCAGACAGTGGAAGACTTTAAAGGCTTGATTAATGCTAGGATTAATTATCTTTGTGTAGCTTGTGTGGGTGCTGGGGCTTTGGTGCTAGGACATATTGTCGCTTTGCATTTTCCCACCCATTTGTGTGTAAGGATCGGGACAGGCCCCTCCATTTAGGGGAGCAGGAACTTCTATTTGCACTCCCCCTCATATATCCTGAAATTTAGAAGCAAGACAAGAAAACTGAAGCAGGATGTCCAACCTGATGAGAATCACAGCTGGGTTACACGTTGGGCTTAACTGCTAAACTCGGGTGCCCCACCTGTGAGTAGGTGCCTGTTCTACATACAAACAGTGCATGTGTCTGGAGGAAGGAAGTTAACAGACATAGCTCAGTGTCATTATAACCAACAAGCAGATAACTCTACAAGGCTGGGAACATAAGCTGTATCCATGAAAACTTAGCATCTTCTCTTGGAAACTGACTCCAAGAAAGTTCTCTATCTCAAAAGCTTCAAGATAAGATGTTTTAAACACAAATGAGTCAGTCTAATCGTGCAGCACATTTACCTCAGAAAAGCCTCTTCTCTCAGCGTACAATTTATATCAAGTTCCGAATAAAACTGTAACATATCACATTGGCATCAGCATTTTAGAACCAATATTTAATCTTTTCAAAGGGTATAAATGCTTACAACTTCATGTAAACACCAAATATGCATTTCCTAAATATTTCATGCTTCCTCATTTAAAAAAACCCATAAAACAAACCCACAAAAAAGTTAGCTGGAAATTCTACTATTCCTATTGCAATCATTTTGCTCTTTTTTCCCCTTATAGCTGCAACATGAACTAAAAAGATCACTACATCACTTTCAGCTGACATTTCTTCAGTGGACCAATGTTATTTTAAAGAGCAGAATGAGCTGCAAAACGTCTCTTTCATCAGTCCACTGGGGAAGGCAGCTTTAAGAGAAGGAAGTAAAAATTTACTGGGCACGAGCAGATGTTCTGGTAATCTTTTACTAAAAATATATTAATAACAGATGAGAGTTTACATTTCAGTGGGTGAAGATCACGGGGCTTCTTCTCAGCTTTTGGCTAAAACCAAGCATGTGTCCCTCTGTCTGGGGGACTGTATTCCACATTGGCAAGACGAGGGACAATTTGATCTAATTGGTTCTTTCCAGCTCAGGCTCATATGACTGCACAGATTGCAAATAAAATCAGTCAGATAATTTGAGAGAAAAGACCAGATGAAGATTATGACCTTTGTATATTTGAACAAAAACACATTGGAAAGTTGTGCTGTTCATGAATGGATATCAGATGCTGATGAATCAGAACCTTAAAAAAAAATAATAAAAAAGAATCTTTAAAAGCCTTACAAAATGACCCCCACAATAGGAAATCGAGATATTTTTAATAAAGACTATTCAAAGTAAAGTATGGAAAATAGGCAAGGTGATTCCTCTTGCATGGTAAACAAGAAGTGCAGAACAAGAGACTCCTGAGTATTCAGCTTGGGATTACTAGAAACATGTTTCCCACCTCTTCCTACATTTTCTAAGAAGTAAATTTAAAATGATTTTGAAATCATCAATCTCCTATCATATCTTAAGGAATAAACCATCTATCTAGCCCTCTACTGAGTGGCCAAGCTGGAAACCTCTATCAGCTCCTTCTCTTGTAAGGCTGCTCTGCCCTGTTCCCAGCCTTCCCGGGCAGCAGTTCCAGTTGACCCTTCACATGCCCTTTTCCTCATTATCATTATGACACCTCGTGAAGATCTGTTCACCTAACTCACTCCCACAGTTCTTACCGTATTGCAAACATTACCAAAAGTTAGAAGTTGTTTTTCTCCTTGCCAGAGTTGATGTTTAACTGTCTACTAGAGATATCCTCTATGTGCTGTCATTTGGTTAACCACCTGAACTGACCAAGGTACACGTGTTTCTTGAACACAGGTTACTATGTGCTGCAATGAAATGCTGCCAATCTTCTCTTCTGAATCCTCCCTGGCACCACTGGTTATTTGTTGTGCCCTGGATGTATCACTGAAGCTAACATCTTGTGCTGGCTAATGTTATTTTTGTCTGACCATTCACTTGTTATTTAATACAGCCATCCTTCCTCAAGTCCTTTTTTCACTTACAGCTGATATCCCACAGGGCTTTATTCTTGGCCCTGCATCCTTCCATGTCTATATCATTGCACTCACTGATTATATTGCTCAAATGACTAAGGATTGCTATGCAGATGATAAACAGATTTGTTTCTCTCATGATCCTTTTTTCATCAAATCTATATTCCATATTACAGAGTTCTTCCAGTACGTTTCACGAGTGCAAGTTTTTCAATAAGCTGGTTCCAAATTATGCAAGATATAAATATATTCTGGCTTCTTTTCTGTTTTGTAAAGTTGAATTGGGTCTTCCCATTTCAACAGGAAAACTCGGCACTCAAGTCAAATGGAAGAAAATCTGGAAGGTCTGGTTTGCTTTTCAATCAGCACATGAAGAAAAAATACCAGATATTCCTTTCAGCCTATCATGTATTCCTAGTAGTTTTAAGCAGGACTTTAACAGCAGTCTGTATTGTATTTTTTTTTTCTGTCTTATAATGGAAATGTATAGGCTAACTAAAATTCAGATTTCTCCAAGGAGACTTTTTCAATCATTCATGCCTCAACAGTAGAATACACTGTCTAAGATTTATTGCAAATTTATCATCATCAAGATCATAGCAGGGGAAAAAAGTATGATAACTATAAAACCTCTCATATGTACATGGAGAATGTACGCCTACTTATTATAATCTGACTAGTGAAAACTCAGAAAATATTTGTCCGAAGTAACAAATTTTTGTTGTGTATCTTAACAGGAAGAAAAGAGAAACAGTGAAGGGTAGAAAGAAGCTGAACAGAAGTGATTAACTACTATCTAAGGGAGCCAAGGGAATTGCTAATCTTTCTTATGATTTTAAAAAAATACACATAGGAAATGGAATGGCATAAATCATAAAATCTGAAGCATGCAAACTTCCTTCTTAAGAGGACAAACTATCTGGGCCTTAAACATTTTAACTTGCTGTAACTATTAAATAGAGAGAAAAATACCAGAAACATACAGACAAGTTTCTAATGGCTTCAGTTAATATAATCAGACATCTTTTGCTGACATTGTTAATACCAGTCACCCTAGGAAAGCAACAAGGAGACAGTTTTTAAAGGGGGGGGGGGGGGGGGGGGGGAAAAAAAAGAGAGGTGCTGGTGGCCCGGAAAAGATAATCACCTCCCACTTTCTCTCTCC
>WTSP01003131.1:4131-18215 GCA_025331215.1 Actenoides lindsayi
AGTACTACAGAAATACTGGATCAGCTATTCTCTGCAAAAATCATGAGAGTTATAAATGTTTAAATAAAATAATAATAATAATAATAATAATAATAATAATAATAAAAAATAAATTGTTGCAGTTGTTTTTCAAGAACCAGATTTTAATACATTCTCTCATTTTGCAGTGCCAAAGAATAGTTCATTACTGAGAATGTAAAGTATCATAATTTGGCTAAAAGACTCTGCACTGCATATTCAAAGGGATTTATCCTGGCCTCTTATTCTGGGGCATATCCAAACAATATGGGTTTTACTATCATTTAGTCTTAAGCCTTGAGAAAAAGGAAATTATTTATCTTCTTGCAGTGCAACAGTTGTTGTGATTGATATTCTTCTTTCTCTTTTCTTGTTGGAGAAAGTAATCTCTTTAATGAAAAAAGCCCTGAGATTCACTGTAACTCCACAAATGTGCATTTCTGTTTCTTACCTGTATATTCTTATAGATTTGCATATGCTGATGTGAATTGGCAGTGGACAGAGTTGTGTGAACACAGACCCACAGGGAGGGCCTGAAATGGTCATTAAAATGTTTATTTAGTTATTTCATCCCAACTACTGGCATTTTGAAGCAGCCTTTGGGGGAAGAGAGGAACAAATAAGGAATTAAACAAATTTAAACTGAGGAAAGCAAACTGAAGTAAAGGAACTGATGTCAATGTCAGTAGTCCCATACAATGACAAAGAACTAGGTATATGCAAATTAATAAGATTGTTCCAGCAGGTGAGCCCCAGCTGTAGTGAAAGGAAAAGTTTTACTAAAGATCCTTCAGTTTAATTTATAGGTTAATATATGACCTGCTTCAAATCTTGTGATTAGTAGGACTCTAAGCATGGAATAAAGCTAGGATTTTTGTCTTATCTCCCATTTATCATTATTTGAGCAGTACTTTTTTGAGATTGAGACATGTCCTGGTTTGAGTGAGAACAGAACTAATTCTGTTCAGTGATTTTCCTTTTCAGTTCTAACTAACTGCACTGTCTGAAGGTAGCAGCCTGTTCTCACAGACAGTGTCGGCTTCCAGCAGTGATAACACCCCAGTTTAGAGTTACTACCAAGGACTGGTGTGCAGACCAAGGCTGGATCTTGGGCACCACATTGGGAGGGTGCAGAAAAGTGAAAGGCTGCACCTGCAGGGATGAGCAGACAGGACAGGGGACCCTAAACTGACCAGTGAGGGATCCCAGCTCATAGATGGCATATTCGGTATAAAGCTGAGGGATCCGAAGGGTCTGTGTCTCTTCTCCCCTCTTGGACTGCTTTGCCAGCTTTGCTTGGCCTGGCTCAGGTCCTCTTTCAGTTCCTTCCTTGGAGCATCCCAGGAGGACTCTGTCTGTTCTGCCTTCAATCCTGGTCTGTGTGTTCCTGAACCCGGTACCAGAATCCAGCTCCTGATCACAGCTCCTGTCTGCTGCGTGGTCCAGTCTGGGACTCCCCCGGTGCCTGCTCCACAGCATCAGTAGTGACAGTGATGCAATTACCATCACGGGGGTTGGGTTTGCTACTGGTTTTGTATATATTTGTATATATTCCATTTTTATTATTATAAATTTCCTTTTCATTAAAGCTTCCCTTTTCCTATCGCTGAGTCTCTCTCCCTCATTCCATTTCTTTTCCTCTTTGGGGAGGAAGGGGGGTTAACAGAGAGCATCTGTTATAAGTCTAAGGGGCCACGCTGACCTTAAACCATAACAAGAGAAGTAACTTCTCACCAAAAAATTAAATGACACAGGGACAAGTTAGTATTTTCATAGTAAATTGTACATTTTTATTATTATTATTTTTTGTAAGATACAATAATATTTTGTTTATTTTTTAAACAAACATTTTTCTAGTGGAGCATGGCCATATTCCTCAGAGAAAAATCAGAAAAAAGGCTCTGAACTATGCTACAAAATGACACTACCTGAGAAGACTAGTTCAGTGACTAAATATATTTAAGATTTTATGTATAAGGTGCTAATATTCAACACAGTAACAGGAATTCAGAGCAGTCTTCACACTGACTACATCTGAATACCTAACTATATATTTGGGAAAATGTGCAAATATTTCTCAACTATTGCACTCAGAGGGCCTGTAATTAACTGTTTGCATCTTTCACTTTTAGATCAACATGTGCTAACAAATTAAAAGCAAACATTTGCTTTCCAAATGGGACATTACTTGGCTGAATGCATTTAGAAATTTTTCCTTTTGTTAGCATTAACTGAAAAAGTATGAGTGAAGAAATGATATATTTCAGGAAGGGGTGTCTAACACTTTTGAATTATTGACCCTGTAGCTCTGAAATGGTTTAAATTAGACATTCACAGAAAGTGGTCGTGTATCTGCATTATAACATACATTCTAGAATTGAGAACAACATAACAAAAAGGGTGCTGCAGAGGTATGATTGTTACTTCAAATTCTCTTGTACTCTCCTGGCTAATGAGGAAGCTTGAGTGAAAGAACCACAAATCAGTAGATCAAAAATATTCACATCATGATTTGGGATTCATGATACCTAACTCAACTTTATGAATTATTCCATATATTGCAAAATAAAGAAATTAAATTATAGAAAATCAAAACAATGAGATATTAAGAGCTCCATGTTTTTAAGTATTATAAAACTATTTATTTCTAAGGTACAGAGTGATTCATCACATTTTTTTGTCCCCAGCTGTCCATGTTATGTTTTATTTAATATGAGACATAATTTTCTGCTAACACATCTGCACAAGGCCACGTTTGCTTTTAAGTTGATGTAATTACATATTTCTATTACTACGTTAAAATGGTAATTTCTGAAGGATTTAGTTCTCTATAATTATTAGCAATTCTAGAGAATAAATAAAAAGGTTTTAAAAATTCATATTAAAAACAAAAAGGTCACGTTTCTCACTTAACATACAAGTGGTCATTATACCTAATTGACTTGAGAGAAAATAAGAGGTCAATATCTTAATCATCAGATTTAAAAAATATTTTTAGAAGGTGCTATTTTTTGTGCTAATTAAATTCCTTTGAAAATTATTACTTCTTAGAGACAAACATTTAACTATGTAATTCAAATTTAAACACTTTAAAGATCAGTTTAAAATATTTTGAAGTCATATAACATTTTTTTGAGATAGTTTAACATCCTAAGTTACAATAATATTCAAGTGTGCTTCTTTAGTTATTAACATTTTGAAGTACCTTTGAAGAAGTATATCTTATATAAACTTGGAATTTAGGCGATGTCGTTGAGCATTTGTCAGTCACAAGGAGGATTTAACCTGTGCTTCTGAAATCAGCTTTTGATTCTTCTTTGGAAAAGGCACTAACTATATGCTTCTGAGAATATGATTGTCTCTGTGGTGGAAAAAATCCCAAACATTATGAAATTCCTTTTGCAGTACCAGCTAATTTTAGTAATGGATGAAAATTCTGTTTGTGATTGAAGCAAATGAGAAGTAGCAGCATTTTTACTCCCATACTATCTTTTCAGTAGGGTTTATTCCTTTTCAACACAAAAGCTAATGATGATATAACCTTGAAGAATGAAAATCAGTGCTCATATTTTTTAACTTCTGTAGAAAATTCTCTCTACCTATTAACTGTTTTACTCCTGCTGATCATTAGAAACTCTCTGACCATTCCATTTCAGAATGGAATAAATAATGCTAAAATGACCAGTTATAAATTATAACTAGTCCAAATGTCATGCATTTAGTTATTTGAGGGGGTTTTGTTATTATTATCACTATTATTTACCTCTTTATTTGAACCGAGACTTACATCTCATAAAGTATAAAAAAATAACATATTTTATAATTCACTTACTTAAAAGTGGCAAGTTATGAAGATAAGCTATTAGTACCAATGCTATCCTCATTAACACTTCCTTTCATTTGAACCTGAAATACGCCTAGAAGCCAAGAGATAGGGTACCATCTTGGAAAACAGCTTATGTTGGTTTAGCATGGAGAGGAGGAAACTGAAAAGGAAAAGGAATTTTATGCAGAAGTTTCTGATACCTGTCTTGATTACAGAAGCACTTATTTTGGAAGCAAAAAGGTTAAACACACAGTCAGCTAATTACTATGTTGTAGTCCACACAAAAGTGGGTAGAAATATCTACATGATCTTTCCCTTTCTCTGCCAAGACAAAGAAACATGAGTCTGAGGCTGGCATCCTTTAAAATACACCAGAGCCCTAAATTCCTCTTCCATTTTTTTCTCATTTCTAGGAATTGTTATTGTTTACATTAGTTGTAAACTGGTTTTTAAACATAATATTTGCAAAGATATTTTATTTTGATACTTAAATATTTCTGAGAAAATTAAAGCATGTAATTGGATAGTTCTAAAACGTATTTTTTTGCTTGGGTAGCAAGCTGGAAGTTCAGTAATTTCCATAGCTATATCTCAGTGGACTGAGTTTATTTTCTTACAATTTAATCTTTATTATTCAAGGTATTTCTTACGCCTAATGGAATGATTTAAACTACCATGGTCCTCATTCAGTCATAACTTCTACATGGCTCAAGGTCTTTCAATGAAACTCTGGGAGAAAGTATAGATTTCCTCATTTTATAGATAATTTACACTGTAGTGGTTTCATTTAGCTGAAACTCTCCTTTAAAGCTCTGTGCATCTTTCCTAATAAAGTAAATGATCCAGGAATATTATGGAAGTGCAAGAGTAGGTCCAGTGGAATTATTTTTTTAGCAGCTTCAGACTGGAACATATAGAAATATCTAGCCTGCAGAATTTCAGTTTGAGAGGAATGTAGTGTTACTTTTATATGTAAATGGCATAAAACCACTTCTATGTAGTAGGACAAATGATTGTTCAGTGTTAGTGGAGAATAATCATGTCTTTACTAGACCAAAACTACTTTTTGCATTACCATGGGACTGTCTAATATTAGAGATTTGTATGTGTATTCAACATAAACTTCTTCAGTACTGAAAGTAATGATATAAAAAGAGAGAAAAAAGTAAACCCACAATAAAAACACAAGAAAATTCTATATATAGTCAGTCATTAGTGCCAAGAGGAAGAATAATTTGAAAAAAATCATTAAAGACATACAATACTTTGAGACATTTTAGAGCACATAAAAAGACAGCATGAGCAATGTTTAATGAAAGAAACAGACTGTGCAACATTAGCATTTGAAGCTATTCTTTAGTGCATAGACAACTGAAGGTGGAGAAGATTTTACCGAAAATAACTCCTTTCTATTAGTTTCAAACGAGAGCCTTTCCTATCTCGATCTCTGCCTGCCAGATGCTTTTGCCTGAAGGCAAGGACCTACTGCATTTTTGTGTCATGTATACTGTTCCTTAACATATAATAATGATCAGTAGTAAGAAAAACTAAAGATAAAATTGCAAAATGAATTATCAGATATATAATTTTTTGTATAGGGCTATGAAATGTATTTGCTGTTTTAACGTGATCCATAATTATACCTTGAAGCAGATACTGTCTCCTCACGAAGTAGAAGACAGCATAGATCTTGAATGAAAGACTTGCTGCCTTTCTTCATATATTGAATATTGCAATAGAATGTTTTGTGGCAAAAGTCTTCCACACTGCTTCACTTAACCCTCTTTGCAGAAAGAGATATCTGAAGAATTTATGGTCTTTTATGTAAAATACAGTATTAGACTTAATTAGTTCACATATGATACAGCCATCTGTGAAACTCAAAGGTTAGTTTTAATTTAAAAAAAAAAAAATCAGCAAAAATACTGAATATTCTATAAATTTTATGTTGTGTCATTGCTCTCTGAATCTGTAATCCAAAGCCCATTAAGGAAATATAAAAATACTCTAAATCAGTTAACTATGCTGCAGGAAAAAAAAAGAAAAGGAAAAATTAAAATAAAACTTACCACTTCCCTATTTTTTGGTATATATTTGGAATACTTCTGAAAGAATTGTCCTTTCAGACATACCATTTTCCTAGTGTTTATACACATATTTATAAACAAAGAGAACAAGCCAAAGGAATACACATGGTGTAGCAAATGTAATAAATAAGGAAAAAAACCTCGTATTTTGAAGATGCTTAAGCACTCATAACCACTCTGGAACTGGCACAGGATTACAGTGTTATCCCCAGAAAGGTAAAGGACAAAAATGGATGAGATCCTCAGCTAGTGTATTTGCATGCATGACAGTACACTGATTGAGAATACTTACAAATCTTTATAGCAAATCCCTGAATCTAAGATAAACTGTGTAATGATAATATCCCAGTGCTTCAGAATACTGAATTACACCCTAATTTAAGATGGTATCATAGGTGCACAGGTATGTGTAATCATAAATCATCATGTATTACCGTCTGAATTATTTAATGACTTTGCAACTTATGATGAAAGCTTTTCAGATTTTATTTCTGCTTGATGATCCTCCATTCTGGTTTGTGCATTAGTGGTCTACAAATCAATACTCATGAAGGCATGATAGTAAATCATATTGCCTCTAAGTATAATATTCTAAACACTTTAATTTTTGTCTTTCAGAAACTGCTGATTTTAACATTACAGATCATACAATCTTATGATTGCTGGTCTTATGTTTTGTGACTGCATTGTATGAAATTCCTTTTCTAGGTTCATGAAGAAAAGTTTTCTCTAAGACATAGTTATTTTATCTCTTGGGTATATGAAAACATTTTAAATCTAAACTATTCTACCTTTTTTTTTTTCTAAATTGCTTTTCAGACAGTGTATTTGAAAGCTGCTATTTATCATAGTTTTTACTCAACACTGATAAGCTACCGGTACTTAGAAATATTTTAAAATAAGAATCTATTAAAAAATCATTATAAAGCACAGTAAATACTTATTCTACTTCTGCATTTTCTTGGTTTAGCCCCAGCTGGTAGCTCAGCACCACACAGCTGCTCACTCACTCCCCTCAGCGGGATGAAGGGAGAGAATTGGAATTGTAAATGTACAAAATCTCATGGGTTGAGTTAAATACAGTTTAATAGATAAAGCAAAAGCTGTGTGCACAAGTAAAGCAGGCATTCATTCACCACTTGCCATGGGCAGGCAGGTATTGAGCCATCCCCAGGAAAGCTGGGGTCCATCACACCTAACTGTGACTTGAGTAGGCATGCACTATCCCTTTCCTCCCTTTCCTCTGTCTTCTTCCTTACAGGTTTTATTGCTAGGCATGATGTTGTACGGTATGGGATATACCTTTGGTCAGTTGGTGTCAGCTGTCCTGGCTGTGTCCCCTCAAAGTTTCTTGTGCAACCCCAGCCTGCTAGCTGGTGGGAGAATGGGAAAAGCAGAAAAGGCCACGATGTTGTCTAAGAACTGGCCAGCAATAGCTAAAACGTCACTGTGTTATCAACACTGCTTTCAACACAAATCTAAACCATAACACCAAAAAAGTACCATGAGGAAAATTAATTCTGTGCTGTCCAAAAACAGTATACTTGTTCAGTAGAATTATTGGAGTGGGGGGACACTCCTGGGGTATATCAAGATTACAATGTATTATGAAGATTACAAAGAACTACAACCACTAACTTTTCTTAAATTATTCTGAAATGTGTTGGTAAAAATACTATGAACAGTCTGTGGATGTAGAATATAGTAGCTCAACCAATTAATTAAAGGTTAATCCTGCAAAAATATCAACGCTAATGGAAGATAACACTGCATTGATGGACTGGTTTTAGAGAACTCCGTCACAGATAAATATCTAATTGAGCAATAATTTCAGAATTAATTAAATACCTCTGTTATCTGCATGTCCTTTGAATGCAGAAGGACTCTTGTGTCTTTATCAGCTTTTTATACAGTATCTTCAATCTTGAGAATTTATTTTTGACTTCTGGGATAGGATTACATGAGCATGATTGACTGTACTGTACCAGAAATATGAATTTCCTTCTGTAGCTAAGACCACACAATGAAGCTTTTAGTTCACTGACTTCATATCCGCATGAGGGAAGAAGGCTCTGTACTGTTTGAAGATTCCTTGGCTTTCATAGCAACATGGTACTAGTTAATGGTTCACTGGATTGGTACATGTAGCAAGGCATCTTAACATGTAACTTTGTCTGATGATCATCTGTCAGTGCAAAGAGATGATTTCTGCCTTGTGAATAAAAATGGTGTATGCTGCTTCTGAGAATGAAAACTTAAGGAATTAACCACTAAAGTACTGTCTGACATCTCCTAAGCCATATTTTCCTCAGATATTTATCATCTAATGTTGATCTTTTCATTCAGTTTAATTGTCCATGTGTCTTGTCCAATAAGGTTAAGGGTAAACTAAACTGAGGTAGTCTATTAATATGAAGTGATATTGATTAATTAGAGAAACATTAGGAAAACTATAGCTAGGACTGTAACTTCTGCATATGCTTAGTCTGGGTGCTCATTATATGTTTCCTGAATTCACAAACTGCAGTTCATACATCAAATATAGAAGCCATATATATTCTATTTTCATATTTCATATATATTTTCATATATATGAAATATTCAACTATTTCCGTCACCTTTCCTGCTTTTTATGTAGAACTTTTCAAATTTTTCCTCAAAATAATGTAGCTATGATCTTTACCATTGGATTGAATATATAGCCTTGTAACTGATCTCTTGATATGGGTAAAATACACAGAGAAACTGAAATTGCATAAAATGCAGAAGTCGATTTATTCGCCCTTGGTCAGAATATGCAGTCTTTTCTAAAATAGACTTCATCCTTTCTGAGTTGTTTATATATTTAGAGATGATAGTTAATTTTAGATTTTACTAGTTGGATTAAAAAATCAACAACTTCAGCACTAAACCCAAGAAATTTAGCTGCTAATAGTCTCCATATTTCAACTAACTTTAGTAATAACAGTGAAGCTAGATATTCCTTCTTTCAGAAAGGAAAGGCTGTGTCAGGGCCCCATTCTGGACACATCCATAAAGTTTTTATAATGTCTCTCACCCTATATTAATTATTTCATAGTCTTCAGAAACAGTTAAAAATGAATACTTATGACTATTTACAGAGATTATATTTTTGAATAGAAAATATGTAGTCAACTCCAATATTTGTGGGTAAAATTATATTTTTCTGAGTTTGGACTTCCTATTTATTTTATTGCAGTTCCAGGCATTTTAAAATGGATTGCAACTGTGAGAATTTAAAAAGTAAACTACCTTTTCATAGCTTCCACAATACTTAAAAGAAATAAAGACTTTAAACACTGCATAAAAATTCTTTTATGTAGTGTAAATGGAAGCCAATAGTGGCTTCGTTTTCAAAGCCATTATTTGGAACAATTAGCCAGAATCAGGACTCATTAAAAGCAATAACTGACTTAAAAGTACAAAGAGTTTGATGTGATATAATTGATTTTAGGCTTTGTGATGTCAAATGCTTAAATCATTATTTAAATCAAAGTTATACAAAAAGTAAGATGATACCACATTGTATTAAAATGCATTTCTCTCTTTTTCAGGATTAAGACTTCATATATGGTGACTCTTACCTATATTATTTTCTCAAAAATAGCTGTCTCCCTCACTACATATGTGATTCTCTCTGGATAAGTTTAGGCAGACCAAATTATTTTCAGACTTATGTGGTTTCCAGATACTTATATCCAGACTGCTATAGGTTACATCCCAACCATGGTTTTCAGGAAATGTGGCTAAAATAAACTGTTTTACACAACAGATTCCTTATGACAGAGCTGTCAAATTATAGAAAATATACCAGATCCTGATGTTCTCTTTGTTCTTGAGAAAATTCACCCAGTAAAGCATTTTCATTTTCTGTCACAGCTGTTGAGTAACACTGCTTGAAAACAGCACTTGCAGATGAAATTTCTGTGCACCCACTCAACAGTGAATGTCTAACACTTGTACTATGGTAGGAAAAGACTGGGAAAAATACAAGATATCAGCTGAACAAAGACCAGTGATTCAAGACATAATACAAGGGAAGTGCCTGATCATGATCTTATTCCAAGCACTTGTATCCACGTTGTTAACACAATAATCTTTTATCTGTACTTTAATATATTACTGTCTTTGTTAAATAAATCTCAGCTCATTTCTGTAAAGATAAAAGCAATTCTTCTGATCAGATCAAAAGTCCATTTCTTAACTATTCTGCCTCCATAGGTGGTCAGAAAGGGAAGAAGGCCTGAAGCTGTCCACAACTCTGGGTGTGCTGGCTGGAAACATCACATTCACTTCCACCACCTTCACTTCCTGCTGCCGATCTTCTGACATCATTCCTGCTGCTGTTGTCTCACACACTGTTGCACAAGATCACCCTATTAGTAGTGGTACACTGCTGTCATCTTTTACACTTCCATTAACAAAAACAACATGTAATGGATGGATCTTGCTCCACAAGAAAGGATTCTCCCTCCATCAAGACAAAGAGCACATTTAGATAGTCTAGAGAATTACTTTTTTCACATGTGGTGTGAAATCTGTTTCCTTTCTCAACCCTACACACCAACGTTGTTGGTCAGGTCAGACAACCTAGTCTACTGACCAAAAAGCAGCACCTCCACAACTTCTAATGGTCACAAAAGGTCTTTATTGTTGGTGGGATAAAGGCTTTTGGTGTAAACGTGCACACAGTGATCCATGCTGCAAAAATTAGAATAGATCTTACCAGTCTGCTTTCAGCCCTGGCCAGGCATCTGGCTTATCACATTTAGGGCAGGAAGTTTGATTGGGAGTTTGGAGCCTATTTGCTTTCCCTTCTCTTGTCTGCTCCAACATAATGGTGTAAGTCAAAATAAAACTTTGGACTACATGTTTAATGTAATGATTTCATCTTTGAGTATTTTGTCTGAGTGGGAGAAATGACCTTCTGTCAAAATGCATCAGAGAAATCTTTATAAACAACAATCTCACTGTTTCAATTGCTAATTGTTAAACTAATTTAACACTGTAAGGCAGAAACTAAAATATCTCTATTTGTCATTTTAATGGATAAATATCTAAAAAGGCATCACTGTGGTGGATATATGTTGTTGGGACATCTGAACATCTCCAAGTACGAAAGCTAGCTACAGATAGAAGATGTAAGGAATCAGATCAGCGATTTCATATACTTAAAATAAATTTGTACCTGATTTACCTATTCTTATTGTACTGACATGGGGCTTTTTAAAAGAAACTAAACATCTGCCAGTCTTTATACTCTCTTCAAAATCATATTCTAACAGATTGAGTGTACACTTCAGTATGAAAATCTATGTCACTGAAAACTTCATATTGAACTCTTTGGCTTTTACATTTTTGAGCTCAGAAGGACGTGATTTTGGGAATAAAGGTAGATTTATTTTAGAGCTCAGGTGGCATCCATTTTATTCTAGCATATCAACAAACATTTTCAATCTACCCAGATGCTTCTTTAATCTACTAGGTGCTTAAATCAGAAAACATGTTAAGAATGACCTTTTCTACCTAGATTTATAGTCCATCTTAGATGCTTCTCAGTAATGAAAAATGTGGAGATTTTTTTTTTTAGTTTTGATGAAACCAAACCAGATATCTAAAATCTACATAGTTGCAACAACCAACAGAAAACTTTTCAATGTGTCCAGCTGAAATAAGTCAGATCAGAATCCAATCTACATAAGTGTTGCACATTATAAAGTGAAAATAATGAAAAAATTTCAGTTCTAAGTCAGTGCAGCCTCATATCTACAATAACACCTGGGGCTCAAGAGTAAGGCAGTGGGACTCTGAATGATTGCCTGGGTCAAACTGGTATTTAGAAGGATGTTTTCAAGTTGTTGAGGTTTTGTTTTGTTCTGGTGTTTCTTTTTGTGTGTGTGTGTGTATGTGTTCTGTTTTGTTGTTTGTTTTTTGTTTTGTTTTGTTTTGAGGGTTTTTTGTTAGACTGTTTGTTTTTTATTGGAGTATTGAAACAAGAATGACAAATAAGTGCAAGTACTTCTTGTTGGGTTTTTTTTTCTCTCTCCTGGGGATTGCTTTAATGTTTGAATTGGAGGTAAGCAATTTATTTTGTGGAAGAAAAAACCCATTCACTATGCTGAGAAGGAAGAGAGACACTACAAGGTGGTGTAACAAAAGAAAATAAGACAAGAAACTCATACAGTGTAGAAAGTGGCAAACCACTCTGTGAAATGCACTTTAATGGCTTGGTTCTTCACCCACTAAATTCAGTGAAATTTCACAGCTATCCTCATTTTAGCAGGCTTTTACAGTGTTGTTTTATGGAATAGTTGGAGTTATGGTTTGTAAAGGTGCTGGGCTCTGGGAATTCTTTGCTATCATATACTACTTCTGTGTCTCCAAGAAGACAGAAACACATTGAAATTACCCAAAGACATGTCATTCTTCACTTGTTTCTTGATTTAAACACTTGGGAGATTATAATGGCAGCTGGGCAGATGATGAAACAGTGTAAAATTTGACAGAAATCATAGCAATTCCTATACAGATGGACAGACAGACAGACATAGAATGTGAGAAGCATAAGAGCATCAAAAAACTCCATTCCATGTGCTGTCTGTGTCCTAAAGAATCTCAAGAATTGGTGCAATGTTTCTGTGATCCTGACGAAATCCAGTACAAGGCTAACCTCCCAATTTGAGCTCAGTCTATCAGAATATGTCAGTACTCAAACCATGCTTCCCTAATAACAGAAAGAATCTACAGTCAAAACTGGACTAACAGCTATAGTTATGATAGGGAGACTGCTTAGATTTCATGTTCTTCATCTTGGCAGTATTGATTCTAGAAAAATAGCAGTAAATATTTTTGTGACCCAAAAGAACCAAAGTCACTCTACTGTTAAGACAGGATTTCTAATAAGAAAATGTGTCTTGGATGAATATCTTTGATGGCTTGAAGGTTACCTGTTCCAGAAAAAACTGTCATATTAGATTTTTTTTCTGACAACCACTGCATTCTTAGAGAATCTCATCTCTCATAAAATATATTTCCTAGTAGACAATCTTTACACTGCTGTGAGTTGACTAATCCCAGTTGATGGATTGACAGAAAATTGGGAAATTATAACTCGGAGTGTAGTCAACTCTGCTTTTCATTCTAGGCAAGTTATGATGCCTGTACAATTAAAGTATAATCTTGGATGCTCCTTTGAATTTCAGGCATCATGTGCTTTTATACTGAGATGATAATTTGTCTTCTGGGAAGGAAGGTTTTTTGTATATCCTTTTATAGATAGATTTAAGGGATCAAACATAGTATGAATTAAATTATTAATAATAGAGTGTTCTAACTCATCAGTAATTCAGATGTTATTCCTTGATCCAAAATCTCAAAGGTATGAGCCCACAAAGAAATATACATACAGAAAAAAAATACAAAATAGAATTTGAATAGGTCCCCTAAGGAGTACATACTGGTCCTGCCTGGCATGCACATGACTAAATTAGATACAGAGGCAGATATCTTCACAAACTGAAGAATTCTGAGCATAAAAGAACTAAACAGGGGGCAGTAAAGAACATCCGTAGATCTGTTGCAAGTTTCAGCTTCATGATGTACCTCAGCACACGTTCTTTAAGCCCTTAGTATTTGTATTTGACATTTAATAAAATATCTTCTCACTTAATCATGACCAAACTTTAAAATCTCAGGGTCAAACTGACAATCATTATGGGTCTCAGCAAAAATGAGTGAAACAGAAGCTCTGTATTGCAGGACCAAATGTCCTTGTGGACAGAGAGCTGAACCTGAATAAGCAGAGCACCCTTGCAACAATGGAGGCTATGTGCTGTACTTGAGATAGGTCAGATCGAGGGAAACCATTATTCTCATATCTGCGTATTTTGTGATGTCCCATCAGACTGTACTGTAGATGTTAAGGAATTGCAGTGGAAGGGAAGTGTTCAAACTTCTGGGTATAAGTAAACTAAAACAAACACGGTCCTACAGCATTATGATAAATCCAAGATTACAAGTGATAAACCTGTGATTTACTCACAGACAACACAGTTAACAGAATCACAGAATCATTTAGGTTGGAAAAGACCCTTGGGATCATCGTGTCCAACCGTTAGCCCTACTCTACAAGT
>WTSP01003131.1:18315-29561 GCA_025331215.1 Actenoides lindsayi
AAGAAAAAAAAGAAAAAAAATCATGTTGTTTATGCTTTTCTTATAGTAACTAAGAGCTACTGTAAAACCTGATATTTTTCTCCCCCACCTCACAGCTTTCTCTCTTCTACATGAAAGCAAGCCATTCCTTTCATCTTACCCCTATATATTCTATAGTCAAGTCTTCTAGCATTACTAACACTGCTGTATGGATTATCTTTAATTTGTATGCATCTTTCCTGTAATGGAGTTTTCAAAGATAAATGCTTCATCTCAGATTAAAACAGAACTGAGCCGAGAGGAATAATCCTGCATTCCATATGTAACATTACTTTTCAATGTACCAGTATAGCACTTATTTTTCCTGTCAAAATGCCATATTGTTGACTTTCTAAATTTTATTCAACATCCACTTCAAACTTCTTTTTTATTTATTTTTTTTCTGCAGAACTGATGCCTTCCGTTTAAATGTTCTTTTTCTTCTTCCTAGCTGTAGTACTCAGCATGTGCCTGTATATAGGACACCTATTGCTGACAAGAAAAAAAAAACCTGAAGAATAAGAAGTATATGAAAACCCTTTTTCATTCCAAAATATAGAGCAAATTTCTAGATCAATTTGTCATATCAAAAGAGTGAGATAACAATGATTATCCATATCCACTGATTCACTCTTTTTCCTCTCCTAACTATGAAAAATAAAATGAAAAGAACATACTCATTTTTATTTTTAAGTACTCAAGGTAACCTAGAAATGTTATAGTATTTCTTTCTCAGCATCTACTTATTAAAATTTCATGTATTACAATTAAAATGTGAGCTTTCAGGTGATCACAATAGAGACCATGAGGAGACAACTAATATCTGTTGTAATTTTATTACCCTTAACAGAATTACAGCAAGGATAAAACTGTATGACTGTAATAAACCAGTGACATTACCGATCAAGTTTTGATTGTAAAAAAATTCTCTATTGTCCTAACTTTACAAGAAATCCCTTAATTTTTTTTTTAATGTTATTTATTTATTTTAGATTGTTGGATTCTCTTTTTGTGTTTTAAATCGTTACACTTGTGCAACAGCTCCTGATTTTCTCTCACAGATTATGCCCAGTGTGCACTAACTTTTATTATTCAACAAACATAAGAATTTATACATGATAATGAGTATTCACCATTTCAGTACATATAGCAATACGGAATGAGAGGAGACTGTGTTAATACAATGAGAGAAAATTATAATATGATATCTATACAGCTCAAAGAAAGGGTAACAACTGCTTCCATATAAGGGTCATCAAGAGGTTCATAATACTTCCTCTCGATAAAATAAGGTGGTCTTGGATGTCTGTCTGTGTAGTGGGTCTGGCTGAGCTGCTTTTCCCCATCCAGCCCTCATGCTATGGTACTGGGAGCAGGAGGATGTTGATAACACACCCATGTTATGACTGCCAGTGCTCACACGGCACCAGAGGCTGCGGGGGGGCAAGATGGGGGAAGGGATACAGCCGACCTGAGCTGACCAGTGGGATATTCTATACCCTATGACGTCAGCTCAACTATAAAGGGAGAGGGCAGGAGGAGGATGTGGGGGCATTTGGCTTTGTCCTCCAAGCATCTGCTATGTGTTCCTGGAGCCCTGCTTCCTGGACTCAGCCTGACATTGCCTGCAAATGAGAAGTAGAGAATAACATCTTATCTATCAAAACCCACGGCTCTTTGCGTCTTATTCTCTCCCTGCATGCCATGCTAACGGGGGGCTGGGGGGAGTGATAGAAGGCTTGGTGGGCACCTGGTGCCGTGCCAGGGTCAACCCACCACAGTCAGCAAACGAAATTGTAAAACGTATGTTTGTTAGAAGTAAATCTCTTTATATGGAAGCAACTGCTAGAACTCACAGCTTCTCACCGTATGAGAGGTGTCAAAAGTTGTGTGGTGGTAATGTGAACTGGTACATTTGTCAGGAGGTGTGAACAGATGTCCCAATGACTGCGTTTCTGTCAAGTTGCTTTATGTGGTCTTCATAAGTAGGCTCTGGCTGAATGGGGCAGGTCAGCATTTTTAGTTTCCCACACAAAGTTTTCTATGAATAAGAAATAGTTAATGTATTTTCAGTGATAAGCAGCTTTGATCCATGTTTTCTAGCTGCAAATGATTTCTTGTACATAGATCAATAGTCTTTTATGGTGTGGTTTTCTTCTGTTTTCCAGACTCTGCAGGCACACACGATAGTGAGTATACCATATTTCTGCACATATAAATGACTGCAGCAGTCACACAACACTGAAAATTCAAGCCTCATTACCTGTTCCCAGAGCTAGATAAGACCCCAGTTGATCTTGATTTCTTTTCCTATGCTTACAGAATAGAACAATCAATACTCCAGAATAATGAATGTGCAATTAACAGGTCTCCTCAGGAACAAACCTGGCATAAGTAGTAAAGATATTGTTTCCATAGCCAAGGTACAACCTCATTCGGTGTATTAGTTCATGATGGAATTATTGCTAGTAACTTTTTTATTGGAGCTTTGGGCCATGATAGACCTGATTGAATTTTAACACGTTATATCTCTGATAAAACTAAATGGAACAATAGGTTAAAGGTTGCACACATTTTGAAGTTTGATTTTCTTTGGCTTACTTTTCCTAACTATAAACATGTCCTCAACTTCATTCCCATGTCATTCTTCCTCTTCTCTTTATTATTTTGCTTTTTCCTCACATTGCAGATCCTCCAGTGTAAAATCCATATCTAATTTAATAAAGTCTATAGTTATGCTCTCACTTCTTCTTTGCTTCTTTACTCCTAGTACAAGAGATAAACCACTCTTTTATAGTAATAAATTTTATCTCTTTTGGTTAAGTTACCTCTCTCAAGTAACTTGATTTCATTCCTATAAGAATCATTAGAAAGACTCCTATGGACTCAGTGTCTTCCTGATGGAACAAGTAGTATTGCTTCCACCCTTTACGGTTTGGGTTTTTTTTCCTTCTTTCCTATCTTCATCATGAAATTGCCTGTGTTTTTTAATTATTTTTCATCTTCTCCGCCAGTGCCTACATCTCTGTATTTCAATTACTGGTTATCATGTCATGTGCTCTCTATAACATTACTTAAAAAAATTAATAAATTAATCTTCTAAAATCTTATCCAGTCTAATTTAATTGTATTTCTTGGTTTCTGTTCCTACTTTGACACCAGAAAGCATTTCTAGATTTTTTATAAGAAGTTATTAACATGTTTAGCAAGAAGTCTTAAGTCTAAGAAATGATATTTTAATAAGCCAAGTCAGCTGAATAGAGTCTTTTACCTCTCATTATAGTGTTCAACATTTATGAAATAGAAAATCATTAAATTTTCAATATACTTAGACTCCCAGAGTCCTTTAGAATATACTCTGACACATTCTTTTGAGACTTTACATAATCAGTAATGTTATTAAGAAATCAGAATAACTGCACTCAGTACATTTGATTGCCAATTTATTATCTCAAAGAGAAAAATAACAGTTTAAATTAATATATTTCATTTTCTTTCTCAACAAAACTTTATGCCTTTTCTTTCATAATTCCCACAATGAAAACTAGAGCATTAAGCTCAAGTAATGGATAAATTGAGGAGCTGTGTGTGAGAGAAGGTAATGCAATTTAGAGTTTTGTGTAACTAGAAGATACAAGATTAAGCTGTCACTGGGAGTATCTCGGTTTAAGGCAAATTTTCACATTCTCTATTCAAGGGACTTTCTTGCTGTGTCTTTTTTAAACATTCTTCATCTCAGAACTTTATCTCACACTCCCTTACTTTCAAACTGTGTGCATCAAAAGCCACAGACAAGAAGTAAAGGCATGTGTGGGTGAAAATTACATCTTGTTAGATGTGACATTAAGTTAATTGTAAGGGAGTATAGGCAATCTTTTCAATTCAGTTGTTAATTATTTACCTTTATTAACTTCATGACATTATTTACTTCCTGGCAATATTTTTTTTAACTTCAAACAGGTTTAAAAAATCCCTGTTCATCTCAAAATAATCACTTCAGTACTTCCTGATCTGATCTGCAACCCTGAAGAATTTTTTTCTTTTATACAGATTATGACCTTGATAAAAGTAAACAAGTGAAATTGATATAAAATGATCAAAATATAGCTATGTCCCAATGGACCATTACAAAACTCTAAAAAGATGATTGCAGGTTCTGATGCCTTTCTGCTTTTCAACTAATACTGAGGACAGCAACAGGACCCAAAGAATACAGAAATGCAATTATATGACTGTCCTGGAAAATTGCTCCAACCAAGGTTTCCTGTTGACTCATCTCCTACCAATACTCATGACTTCTGTTTGCCCAGTGGTCCATATTACACCAAAAGGAGGTTTGCTTCTTGTTTTTGTTTTTGTTTTTGTCCTGGACTTATGGTGGGACTCAGAAGATTTGGGTTAAGGCTGAGGCAAATCTGTAAGCAGGACTAACCTCTTTCTAATCAATAGGTTCATCTAAAGGTACTGGGTTGTCTGTGAATTTTTAGATTAAGACCTATTCAGAGATTCAGGTTTAGACTTGTTTGAATTATATTTATCTGAGCAAATGAAGATAGCTACAATTGAGATCTAAGACCAGCTCATTCCATTTGCAATAAAACTACAGAATATTTCTGTTGTCAGTATTAGCAGATGTCATTATTATCAGCCTTTTCTAACAGATTCCAAATCGTATTTTTATTACTTACTCTTTCAATGATGAAACATTGTGATTTGTGTTTAGCAGATTTGACTTTCAAGTCAGATGTCAGAAATACCTGTACAGTCACTGGAATGAAGCAGATACTTCTAGAGCACTCATCATCTCTTGCTGTAATACACAAATGAAACAGACCAGAAGATTTACATCACAAAAAGTCTATTTCTTCCTGTAGATTAAAACGTATCATATAGGACCAGTTTATATCCAATGTCAAATATAAGAGGAAATAAATTTTAACCTTATCTTCCAGATTACTATCCAGGCATTTATATAGTTAACTGAAGATGTAAGAGCTTTTGGGACCTGTCTGTATTAGGAGTTTAGATATACAAGCAAGTTTTTCCCAAGAGAATTAGGTGTTAAGGTGCTTTGGGTGTCTACGTAAACTATGTAGGAGTTTTCACCTTCATCATCTGGATGATGGGACAAAATGCATCCTCAGCAAGCTCGTTGATGTCACAGGACCTGGAGGAGTGCTTGATATGCCAGATGATTGTGCTGCCATCTGAAGGGACCTCAGCAGGATAGAGAAATGAGCTGACAAGAATCTTGTAAAGTTCAAATAGGGAAAATGAAAAGTCCAGCACCTAGGGAAGAACAATCCTGTGCAGTACTGCATGCTGAGAACCTAAAGGCCAGAAACTAGTTTTGCAGAAAAGATGGAGGTTCTGGTGGATGACAAACTGAACATGAGCCAACACCATGCCCTTACAACAAAAAAGGCCAGTAGCACCTGGGCTATATTAGGAGTGTTGCCATCAGATTGAAGAAGGTGTTCCTTCCCCTCTACTCACCATTGGTCAGGGCACAGCTGGAGAATTGTGGTCAGCTCTAGGCTTCCCAATACAAAAGAAATGGACTTACCAGAAAGAGTCCAGAGAATGGTTATTGAGATTATTATGAGACCAGAGCACCTCTCCTGTCAGAAAAGGTTGAGAGACCTGGGATTCTTCAACCTGGAGAAAACTCATGAAGAAGCTCATTGATGTGTACAAATACCTGAAAAGAGAGTGAAAAGAGGACAGAGACAGCTCTTTCCAGTGGTGCCAGAGACAGTAGAAGAAACGGGCACAAACTAAAAGACAGAAGGTTTTGCCTGAAATTCAGGAAAATTTTTCCCACTGTGAGGTTGAGCAAGCACTGAAAACAGGTGGCCTAAAGAGGTTGTGGAGCCTTCCACCCTGGAGATATTCAAAAGCCATCTGGACACAGTCTTGGGCAACAGGCTACAGGTGGCCATACCTGAGCATGGGACTGGCCCAGATGTCCTCTAGAGGTCCCTTCCAGCTTCAACCATTCTGTGAGTCTGTGATTTACAACATTCTCTAGTATCTGGCAAAAGATTTTCACTTTTATAATAGCAACACTGTTGTGGATATCCTTAAGCTAATTGTAAATGTGTGTAAGTGTTTATGATGCATTGGTTTTGGACTCTGATACATTGTAATGATTAGAGGCAGACTGAAGTACATACTAACCTAGGTCTCAAAAGTTTTCTCAACTGTGGTTCTTTCACAGCCAAGGGACAGCTGTATTTTGTCGGTTAAACTACACAGAAGTATCCATTACATTTTTATGTAAATGAACTAATAACTCTTTTTCTTTTGCATTGGTTTATGTTTCGTGGTGTGTTCTGTTACTTTGGTTTTATAATTTCTTACTTTAATTTCACTGTTTGACAGTGCTTACATTGTCTACTAGAGCTGCAAAAAGAGCTTTTACAAAAGAAAATCCTGTGCTTATAATGAGGAATTATGGTTAGGATAGAAGATATATATATCTTTATATACACAGGTCGTTAAAGTAAATGGGTGAGATTTATAATTCCATTGAAAATGTATTAGAACATGAAAACATAATAAGACTCATTTCCTGTTCCAAATGTTTACACCAGTTTCAGTTAAATTGAAGCTTCGAAGCTTTGAAGTAAGTGTAGTATCTGGAGGTGGAATCTGGAAAAAAAAAAAAAAAAACAAAAAACAACCAAATATAAAGAATACTTCCTGTTTTCAGATTTATTGTATACAGTATGAACACCAAAATCTACAAAATAAGAACACCTACATTTCTCATTTCACCTTTTTTGTTGTTGTTGTTGTTGTTGTTCTTTGTCCCAAGATAACATGGAAAACAAGGAGTAAAAGATGAAGGAAAAAACCCAACCCCCCTTTTTCACATCCTACAATACATGTTTGTGTATCAGTTTTTTGATAGATAGTGTGTTTTGTTTGTGTTTTTTGTTCTTTCTAAAAATTATTTGTTTTATTAAGATGTTGCACTTATGAGACTGCACATCCCCTGTTTTCACCCTAATGTGCCTTGTTTTCCATAGGGAAAGGTCCAAACATGGGAGAAGTACAACACTGATGTCAAGCTCGATGTCTGGCTTCTCAGTGACATCAAGGCTCCCAGAGAGCAAATCAGGATGCAATCATAGAGCGTTATCCCACAGACTGGAAAAATCCTGCCAACTGACTACACTTTCTTGCCTGGATACCACAGGAGTAAGGTCACATGGCTTCCTGCTGTGCTGAGGAATCACTGAATTCAGTGAGATTCATTCAGTTTTCTATACAAAGGTTGAAATAGGAGTTGATATTACACATTAGCATAACTGATGATGGTCTTTAGTATTTACTCTATAACCCATACAGACCCAGTTTTATGAGCTCTATATGAATATATACACATATTCCATTAATAGTAATTCCATTACTTAATATAGGTTCTACAGGATTTAAATGTATTCAGTTTTAATTAAATTAGTTGAAAAAATATATGGCTTTGCAACTCTTCAAGTACAAAATTATAGCTTTTCAAGGTGTTTAAAAAAGTGCTAATTTCCTTAGAAGTGCTACAATTCCTTATCACTTCCCAGGCACCACACACAATCACTTCAGAAATTGTTGTAGACTATTACCCTCAGCTAAAATTTCAACTTTTCTTTCCCGTACGACATCTACTCTGATATTTTTGTTGGATCTTTTGGATTTACCATCTTAAACTCTCTGTACTTGTATATACATTAAAAGAGCAAGGGCTTTTGTGGTTTCAGCTAACCAATGACTTATTGGCAATATATTTGCTCAACATGAATATCCCTCCTGAGGAAAGGTAATAAAATAAAAATCCAGACATTTGATAAGTATGATGAGTCAAGAAGAAAATTACTGCTAGAGAAAATAAATCCAGTGTCTATTCTTACTTGATACTTTTCTGAATGAAGGAAAAAAAATTCCTAGTTGTAATTTCTTACAAGGTCCGAAGGTGGTATTTCATTCTTATTCATCTCTTTAATGTTTTCAGATTTTAAAAAAGAATTTTCAGTACCTGCAATAAAAAGAAATTCTGTATGTCTTGACAAGATAAACAAAAAATTCTGGTAAATGAATTTCCATTCTCTTCTTCATAAGTTTCTGTAAGTGACATTTGAAATGAGGGAAAAGTTCTTTTTAGAGAGTGATAGCTTAGATAATAAACCTTTTCCTTGATATCACTTTTTAGACTTCGGTTTATAATTGACTTACTAAAGGTTCTATTTATCATGAAGTAGTATGGTTTAGGATCTTTTTTATGGTCATGACCTTAGAAATAGTAAAGTGTAATGGTCAGATCTTAGACAAAGCCAGGTACTGAAAAATTTCCTTGCATTTGTTTTTAATCAGGACTACATTTCTCTTTCTCAGATTATGACTCTTTTTATTTGTGAACATTTATCAAACTTAACTTCTGGCAGAACAAGTGCTGAACACGCAATATGCACTTATAGTGCAATGTTCTGAAAGGAGATCTTGATCCTAAAGGAGTATGTCCCTGTATAGCATATATTCTTCTTTCTCTGACAAACATATTATTCATTTGGCATTACAGTTCCACTGAATGAAGTATCTTCATTCTAATCCCTTTGAAGTGAAACAAATTCACATATTGTTCATTTATTTTGGACTTTTGAATGTAGGAAGCTTAAAATATCTTTAAAACAGCTTTGAAATGAAACCCTAAGCCAACATAAAGCTCATATTACTCCATATGGGGATTAATTCTTTCTTTAACTTAGATGTTACAGGGCTGATACCACTTGCTGTTGTAGATTCTTCACAAAATAATTTCATTTCTTCAGAATCCTGCTAAATTTTAATTTTTTGAACAGGAATTGTTCATGTTACATAAATAGTTAACAATTATGAACACAATTAGGAAAGGTTAAGTATCTTGGGAATGTAATTGTTAACAGTTAGTTATATCTGAAAACCAAAGGTAGGACAACTAATTTATAATTTCAAACAATTGTTCTGCATTTGTATTTGAAAGACTCCAAGGTTTCAGATGAGAATCTGGATATTTTTTTTATGTATTGCCTTTGTACTGGGAAGCTGTCTGTTATCTTTGTAAAAAAATAGGCTCTAATCTGGTCAATTATAAGTTAGCTCTGGTGGAGTCTGGTCTTTCACAGGCGTGTGTCCTAATTGTTGTTTTTCAGTCATGATCGGTATGGGTCTAACAACCTGTCTGTGCAATCAGGGACCACATAAGCAGTCATCAAGGTGAGAGGATCTTCCTCTTACCTCAGGTATGTTATCTCCAAATTTCTTAATTCTATTAGTAATGATTTTCTAATACAACATTTTTTCTTGTAACAACAAACTGTTTCCTGGATTTGATATCTAAAAAAAAAAATGAAATTTAAACTCGAACTCTCTATTTCAGCTAGTACATTTAAGCTGTATCACTTCTTTCATTGATCTTCACACAGTTAATACACAGAGTCTCACAATGTCTCACAATCTGAATAATAGAATATTAATAACTAAGATGTGAAAGAATACTACAAACCAAATGTTTCAGGTGTTGATGATTATCTCCTAATATTTATATGCATCCAAGTGTATCTATTTATATATCACGCAGTGGTATATAAATACTACACTTTTCAACTGTGTTCATATTCCTATTAGTGAAAAGAATCAATCGAAAATATATGCACCATTATGTGTCTGTTGCTGTCAGGTGTTGTTAGGTACTTGTCTCCCTCTTTAGTGCGCTGTTATGTAAATCTACAACACCAATACAGACTCAATATAAGTGGAACCATCATAACTTCACCACGACTGAGGTCTGATAGACATTTTGAGAAATATTTGTGTTACTCCTGATATTTATCAAGACCCAAAGACTAAAAGTATGAATATTAACATGATCCACAATAGGATCAAAACTTTTACATGGAAATATATATCATTCTAATACTATCTTAAATTTTCCTAATGTGTCATCTAATAGGACCATAATGTGCAGTTCCAGAAGGAAAATAAATATGCCTCACGGGGCTAAATGTCAGTTAGTAAGTCACCATTTTCCATTTCACCATTATGTTCATGTTCTAAATATACTAGCTCAGCATGTTTGGAAGCTGTTTTTTGTTAGACACAAATGTTTTTTAATTTCTAAATGAATGTGGAAAGTTTCACCTACAATGTTATCAGTGATGTTTGGAGTATATTTTAGGTAAGAATTCATATTACAGACTAAAGAAAATATTTATTTCCCTCTTGCATCCATATGACTATGACAACTTATATTTCAGCTGACTCCGAAAGGTACAGGATGTTGTGGCTGAGGCAGCCCTGTTATAACTGAATGTGACACTTCTTAGCCTTCCTTGTCACTGAAGATTATATCTTCAGCAGGTTTTCTGATATTTTTTATTACTTATTTGTGATTTCTGTTTTCATATCCTGTGTTTTAGAAACTGTCCAAGTCATTAAATTCAGACAAAAGCCTTAGGTTGAGGTGCAAGCTGAACACATCAGAAGATTTGTAATACTTCCAGAAAATATATACTAGACTATCTGACTATGAGAATAATTCTGTATAACTAAACTGCTATTGAAGGAGACCAAAATTTTCTTAATTTTTTTGTTTCCTGTGTTTGATGGAAGACCTGAGACATTACAGATGGGTTTTTTTAAAGAACTGAATGCATTTAAATTAACATGGACTTGCATGTAGGTTTCTCTATTACTCTCTGCAAAGAATAGCTCTTTCCAGAATAGTTACATAAGTTCATATATGACTGGTGTTTCTCTGTTCACCAAGAGGCCTCAACTGGACTTTTTGTGATTCACTTTGTTTTGTTTTAGTGCTTCTTTATGTCATAGAATCAAAGCTGTTCACAATGTAATATTTTTTGTGTCATACCTCCACCTCTGATCTGTAATGGAAATAGAACAACTATTTTTTATATTTCCCAGAAATTAGAGTAGATTTATTTGGTGTATTGCCTTGATGCAGTAAATCACTATTTTCAATCATATAATGCAGTAAAGCTTGCATTTGACATATGACTTGTTGTTGTCTATTATCAGTACCATTCTACCTATGAAAGTAGTTGTTGGTTCTGTACTCTAGATTTTTTTTTTCTGTTCTTCATCAGTAGTAGTCTATTTAAACCAGAAGCTTGAAATAGAATTGCCATAATCTAGTAGAACAATAAATGTAGTTGCTTTAAACTTCATTAGTTTAGATA
>WTSP01003131.1:44720-71903 GCA_025331215.1 Actenoides lindsayi
GGAGTGGAGCATCTCCCTTATGAGGAGAGGCTGAGAGAGCTGGGTCTTTTTAGCCTGGAGAAAAGGAGACTGAGGGGCGACCTTATTAGTGTCTATAAATATCTACAGGGCAAGTGTTGGCAGGATGGATTCAGGCTCTTCTCAGTGACATCCAGTGATAGGACATGAGGTAATGGATACCAGCTGGAGCATAGGAGGTTTTGGGTAAACATAAGGAAAAACTTTTTCATGGTGAGGTTCACAGAGCTCTGGAACAGGCTGCCCAGAGAGGTTCTGGAGTCTCCTTCACTGGAGACATTCAAAACCTGTCTGGATGAGTTCCTGTGTGACCTGATCTAGGTGATCCTGCTCTGGCAGGGGTGTTGGACCAGATGATGTTTTGAGGTCCCTCCCAGCCCCTAAGATTCTGTGATTCTGTGATTTATGTTTCCTCTTCTCTTCAGCTTATTTTGCTTTTTATGTCATGAGAGCTAAAGAAAATAAAAGAAGCCCATATAAATCATTCCATGGTGCTGTCATTAAAAAATAAATTCTGGAATGATATTGAGTTTTTCTTTTGTTCATATGATAGCATAAAGATGTGATCAAAACAAGAATGTGTTTACCTCTTTTTTCAAGCAACTGAAAATAACAGTGAGGAATCCAACTGAAATTACAAGAGAATACTGGATAGACAACTAAGCAATCAGCTGGTAGGGTTTCTGATAGATGTGACCTGTTATCAGCAAAGAGGGCAAAATGAAACATTCTTTTTGGTGTAAGTTGAAAATAAACATCCAGCTTTTCTATTCTTAATGCTTCCTATCCCGTATTGCCAGAAAGTGTTAAATTGGCAGAGCAGAAAAAAGTGTTGTCAAACAGTAATTAAAAAGAATATAATCTTCCAGAACATATGCACTGATTAACCTTCAATATTATGTTTTTCTCTGTCCATAGTGTAGAATATTTCTATATGCAGAGATGCTGAACATTGTGGAATAATTGAATCAGTATAACAACAAAGAGATGATTTCACTCAAAAGAAGTGATATTTGCTTAGACTTCTATTCTGACTTGGGACAAAAATAATGAAAACTACAAGGCATGTTATAGAATAAAATCCTAATCAAAACAATTGTTTGGTGAAAAGATTTTAACAAAATAATTTAAGATTTTTAATGGAGTTGAAGCATTGTCTGATAATATAATGAGATATGTGGAAGAAAATAGACTTAGAAATGCTCAAATTTATATTTCCCCAAAACCTAAAATATTCATTAAGCTCCTTCATTTATCACATATCATTTATGTTTAAATTTGTCTAGCCATTGTTCTCAAAATTCAACTTCAAGTGAGGAATTACCATCAGAGTCATATTGATAGTAATAGGGATCAAAAGAACTGGATTGTATATTCTCAAAACATTTTTTATTAACAGTCTGGAGGAAGAGCATGATGCGCTCTTTCTAAGTATAAAAACACCCGATGGTAAGAAGTTGAAGTCACATGAACATAGATTAAATTGCATAAAAATTACGCATTTTAACACCCATAACTACCATTTTAACAGTCCACCAAAACTATAGTGTATTCTGGATTGTTGAATATTTTTGAACTGTTACTGAATTTATTTTTTGCTTTATAAAATTAATACTCTATTTCAATTTAGGAAAAAACAAAGTCTGATTGTATACAAGAGTCAGTTTTGATCTCCTGTAGTCATAAAATCTATGAACCACAACAAAAAGTTTCAGTTGTAGAAAGTCAGTAACTAGAAGTGTGTATAGTTTTCTTTGTTTAGTTAAGCTTGTTTTAATGTCATATTTCAGCTCAATAATTTCTTAGGGATTTGAGATATACATATGTTCTGATGAACTTGTGCAATGATGAACTCTTTTGCAGAAAGGATAAGAAAAATGAAAATAATTGATTGGATGTTATAATTACAGTTAGCTGCTCTAATTACAATTTTAAAAATTCCCGTATAAGCACCCTGATGTTAAAAGTACCTTCATCGCAACTTTCATTATTATACCTTAGAGGAATAAATATTCAATAAACTGCAACCAGATTATTAACCAGAATGTAAAACAAAACAATTTGTTAATGCAACCAGATAAATCAAGCAAATGTCAAGCAAAAGAAGGGAGGCAAACGTAGTACCCTGAAGGTCAACCGATCTCGAGGGTACTGTTACAGGAACTAAGTTAGAGAGTAAGTTTTCACTTAGTTAACAAAGATAATTTTCTATTTCAGAGTTTTATCAGTGGTGTGAAACAGTATCATGTCAGTGTCTGAATTTTACTGGAGATGCCAAATTATTCTAAGAGAATTATTTGAAACTATAGTCTGATTCTACAATAATTTCAGTGAAAGAAAAATTGAAAATATTAGCTAAAATGTTCATAAATTGCCATACTGATAAAAATCCCTGTATAACATTTACAGTGAGCCAGGCAAAACTACATTATGTTATACTAGGAATATTAATTTACTGTAGATGCTGGAATTTGCTTTACTTATAATTTTGCAAAAGATATGATGAAAATGAGAATATTTTAGAGTTCATCAAAATTACATAAATGAGCTTCAGAAAACATCTAAGTCCCTAGTCTGAGGTATATAGTACTTCAAAGCATGCTCTGAGGTAGTGAATTATGTTTGTTGTGATGAAGACCATAAGAAATTCTTTGTTGTACTAGATTTTTTTTTCCTCTTCTTTCCATTTTATTTGTTGCCAAAACTGGAATAGAGTTTTGCTTTGGAGTCAAATCACACTGCTTTGTTTCTGATCCAATTTCCTTTTCTGACTTCTTTATTAAATAACAACATATTATTTCCTTAGTAAAATAGTTTTTAATCTCAAAGAAAGAAACAAAGACTGTCTTGTCTTTTGAGAAGAAATGGGATAGACTGTATATTCTGTAAAGCAGTTATTTTCTGGGATAACAGATTCAGTTTTACATAGTAAGTAAATGGAGGTGCAAAGTGGGGAAGAAAAAGGGCAATAAGACTATGATAGAACTTTTCTAGAGTGGAATGTAATGTTGTATGAAGAAATTAGTAAATTACTTTAACTGCATAAGCTGCAAATATTTTTAAATGCCATTTTAAGTCCCAAAAATGCTGTGTTTTTTTTCTTCATAATAACAGGTTAGACTTTGCCGACATTTTTTTCATGAACTGTAGAATCAGTTCATAGTATTTTTGCACTACTGTCATTACTGATATGATACTTGTCCCTGAAACTGGCAACAAAATTGAACAGATTCTGAATACTCAATATTTCATGAAACTGATTTGAGAACTTACTGGATTTCTTTTCAGAAGCTGGAGAGAAAAAAATCTCATACTCCAATAACATGCTAAGTGCTTTTGAAATAGATTTTATATATTATATGACAGACATCTTGATCTATTATAAAGACTGAAAGGTAAGAAAATCCATATTTATTTTAAAAGTTTTCAGCAATAGCATTACTGTAATAGGCTATTGGTTCTACACTATAAGCTCTGAGACACAAATTCCTCTAAACCACATTAATTTTACATTATTGATACTCTTTTGACTTCAAAATATTTTATTTTTTTATTTATTTACACTAATATGAAAAAAGTCAGTTCTGGAATGAGCCTGCTTTGTAAGTCGTTGACTAAAAGATTAATCATCTTCCTTCCACAGCTTCTTCCACTGATCAAAAGTAAAAATAAAATTGAACAGAATGTTCAGTAAAGTCTGGGCAACTATGGCTAATAATAGAGGAACACATTAAGCTATTGGTATTATCAGAAGTTAGTTGATTTGAAATAGTTAAAAAGAAATGTCGAAGAGACATAGAAAAGGAGAGATATGTTTTTTAAGAGGTCAGCCCTTCAGAATCAAAACTTGCAAAAAGCAAAGGGATTTGGTGTACGTACTGTTTAGTGAGAAGTTACCGGAGTATTATCAAAGTATTTAGAAGCTTCCACAGTTTGTTCTATAGAGATTTCTCTTTAAAATAGGAACAGATTTTACTATTTCTGTTCAGATTACTATATTTCTATTGTTTGCTTGAAACAATATATTTATCAGATATTGGGTTTAGAGGATGTTTGTATTGTGAGTTGTGCTTCAGAAAATGTCAAAATTTCTAATTTCAAAAGAGATGAAACAAAAGAAATAGGACTGATGGTGACTTTAAATCTCAAGTACCAACATATCTATTTTAAAGATGGATTCAGCTATAATAAAATTATATTTTAGCAGGATAATTTCACTAAATTACTAATTACTTTTCTTAAATTAACTGGGAAACCATTAGAAAAAATGTTGCAATTAAAAGATTAGCATGTTCTTCACCTTCCTCCCTTTTTTTTTGCCATTGAAAAGCAAATATTTTCTTATATGTAACTTCAGCTGCATTCATGATCTAGTTAATTTAATTTATTTTTTCTTAATATATTATGTAACAGAAAATGTGATCACTAGGTAGGACTTCAAAATACTTGAACATCTAGCATTATTATGAAACTGATAAAGAAGCTACATACATAAAATACTATTAGTACTCTGCTATCATTCGAGTTTTAATTCCAATTAAAATAATTTAGAAAGCTTTACTCTTCCTCTATAAAGCATTCTCATAGTTATGTGCTATAGGTCCAAAATTAGTCTAACATTGGTTCAAGAAGATATAGTAAATATATACCTCTTTGAGTTCAACATAGAGTGATGAAGCTGTTTCTAAGACTGCATACAACAGAGGTACAAAGAAAGGGAAGGAAAAGTTGTAGATCCTCTATGTTGTAGCGTGCAAGCAAATAATAATGGTAAATACTGCTTAACTTAGGAGTGACTGCCAGGCTATCTCTGAGCATTTTCTCAGTTCAGTTGAGCTTACACCTGTCCTGAAAGCCACAAAAAATGACAAGAGTAGGATGGCTGTTGCTTTACAGTGACTCCAACGGTGAACAAGAGGAGATTAAGCCTTTCAACAGTTCTGACTCTTCTTCTTTACAACATGGTCTGTGTTACACAGTTTTGATAAAGTTAATGATGAAAAGACTTGACTTTAATAAATCATTTGTAAAGAATTGGGAGATAATTCCTAGAATGCGCCAGATATTTATCTGTATACTGAGGATTTGGTACATTTACTGCTGAATGAATGTTTTTCATGGACATGAAAACTAAACTTCATGCTTATACAGACCTTACCTTCTTTCACAGTTCACTTTTTAAAAAGTTCATATTGCATTTAAGTTTTACATCTAATATATAATATTCTATTTGATGTCACCTACCTTTGCCAACTCACATCAAGAGTTGACTATCAGTAAGGTTAGAAAATGGGATTTCCTTTCACATCTCTGCTCACAGCTTGGCAGCCCTGGTCACAGTTTAGGTTTATCTCAAAACTCCTTTTTACAATACACAGAATATCAAATCGTGATAAATAGTCCACTTGGCTTCATTATGTTGCATTTATGTAGTACATGCAAATAGAAGATACGATGAATAGCAATATTGTAGACCTTAAATTCCCTTATTAATCCTATAGGTCTTGATCTAGACACTTCTGTTTAAAAAGTTGCAGTCAGTATCCAAAGCCCTCTAGATTTCTGGAACAAGAAACAAGCAGAGAGGTAGTATAGGTCCTACAAACATCCTGTCTCATACAAGGAATGCATGAAGCAGTACATGTATTAAATTGTGATTGACTCTGAAGATGTAAGCGTAATCCATTTCCTTCTAGAGGAAGCTTAATTAATCTATCTATGCCTCTTCCACAACATGTAACAACAGGGAGTAAAAATAAGGAACTATTTGTCACTAAATGCAGCCATTTTACTGCAATATCAGCCTGTGCAACAAAGCCTGTACATTTTAAGTGTTTTCTTCCTACTGTAGTATGGCCATTGCATTTTGCAGCCTTATGGAGAAATACAGCTAATTTTAAACCAAAACTGGCCTTTTGTAGCACATCTTAAAGAAAATGTAACTATCCAGTGCTTAAAGCATGAGCTACACTTTCTGTAACTGTAAGTTTAGTTTAAAGCATTGCACTATCAAGTATGGGCATTCCTTGTTTTTTACATGAAAATGAATTTCTGTCCAATCGTTTATTTAATTCTGTGAAAATGCACTTGAACAAAAGTAACCTTTTTCTAAATCTATCAATGTGATGGTATCAGAGTGTAGATTAAAAGCAGCATGTTACCCCAAATGCACACCTCACCTGTGGTTAACCTAACCTGCAATGGTAGCACTTCCATTTAATTTTTTGCTACATTAGAGTTCATGCAGGCAGACAGGACCTCACCAGCTGAGAACATTATTGAGCATATCTATGAAAATGCTTTGATATTGATTATAACATCCTGTATCAGGGCCAGGATTTTTAAAACTGAAGGTCTGAAAGACCACCTGCAAGTAAAAGGTCTGTAAGACTGCTTCTGAAGATCCACATTTTTTCCATGCCATTAATGTGCCTGCGTGAACAAATAAAATCTATCAATTCAGAAATACTTAATTTTATTCACACTATTTTCACCTACCTATACAACCATTCAGCCTTAAAGGAATATGAACCCTATGACCTGCATAATAAAACAGAAAGAAAAAGTTTCTTGGCAAAGAATGCAGTAATATGCTATTCCAAACATATTGGTTAATAATACTTAAAATACTAGCATAATTGTTATGAATGACATGAAAAAGAGTAAGAAAAATATATATTTTTAGACTTCTTGTCCTTTCTACAAACTCAGAAGAGCACACTCTCATATGTATATGTAAAATAAATGTAACTACTGAAGTCAAGTCCTCACATCCTCCAGACTATCTAGCATAACTGACTGAAATGTAGCCTGAAAGGTACCTAAAATGTACTTTCAAAGGATGGTTAGTTAGTGTTTAAATAAATACATAGAGATGGAATTGAACTGTAGTGTTGTTCAGTACTGGGGGTTTTTTGTCATTCTTTTTTGGAATATCCAGGAAAGACTATATTGCATTTGAAATGACTCAAAAATCTGAAAATGAGAATGGAAGTAATTGCAAATTGTAATATCTTCCAAACATTTACCAGCTATTGTGAAGTAAGTTCATCAATCTGGATTTCAGAGACATGACAAGCAGAGATCATCTTGTTACTATGTTGTCAAAGAAACATCATGTACTATATTCTCCCGTTTTCCTATTTCTGCTTTTTTTTTTTTTATATTTAGCTTTGTTTCTTACTAATTATTAACTACTGTCTCCTTATCAGTATCTCCCCTTCAATAATAACTTCTGATTCTCCCCAATTTTCCAGATAGACAGAAGTCTCACATGTTATTATATAGTGTAAGTTTTACAGAAACAGGAAGGAAATAAGAGAAGATGGACAGCAAATGCCTTAGCTGTGAAGAAAGCTGAGCTCATGTAACTGCTGGAAATGAGAATAAAATTTCAGTAGCACTTTGCTTAGACATGAAAATCAATCAACTACAGTACTTCTATCCTTAGGAAAGCAGGGTTCATTATATCTATCTTATAAAGAAAATTAATTCTCTGTAAGTGGGATTTACTGGCTGCACCTGTACTAATAAATAAAACAGCTCAAGGCTTTTTCTCTGTCCATAAGGGATAAGTGGCACAGGTCTCATGCATACAATTAAAATTTCTTTCCTCCTAAAACATGCTCGTCTCCATCCTATCAAAAAGACCACCTTGTGCAGTGTCTTCAGGTGTTTCCAGGAAATGCTTGGGATAGTGCTGGCTGGTGTGGAGCAAAACTGCACCAGAAATCATGTCAGTGATTTAACAAAGTATAGAAATGCATGGTAGCAACTGAGCTCTGTCCTTGACCTTTACTGTATACTGGTATATCGATTATGCCACCGTGTCATCACAGCTTGAATTATCTAAACATAAATCTTACCTACATAAATTCTATCCCATCTATATTAGAAGAAAATTAATTACTTGAAGTAAACTTGTTGCCTATAATTTTCCAGTGTCACAAGGAGCCTCAGGTTTTGAACTTTACCATGCTGATGAACACTTTTAAGCTTTCTTAAAGTCAGTAACATCTTCCACCTTCCCTGTTTTGTGACCACTGAACAAAGCACTCCTGTTGTTCCCTCCCCAGCTTTCAGGAAAGTTCTTGAGGTTTAGAGCCAGATCCTTCCCTCCGATACATTTTTTTTTTTTCCCCATGAATTGCTATAGAATTGCACTGATATAAGATCCACCTGCCTGTGTCTGATTAAATGTAACTTTCTTTTTCATCCATTCCCCCTCATAGCTATAAAAGGCCCTTTTGACATTCTCTCTTACTTCAAACCCACCAGAAGGCTGTGATAAGTAGCAGTAATTTTCCCTGCTTTAATAAGGTGGCATTAACATTTTAATTTTTTTGGCTTGCATTTGGAAAAGTTTTATTTTGTAATTCCACAGCCAGCAAGAAGCTGAACTCTAGCATTTTCACCAGTCTTTAGGTACCACCTTGTCCTATGTCATTTCCCTGTCTGTGTTCAGTCGTTCATGTTTAAAGACTCACAGTTCTGTCTCATCAGGTAAGCTTTCAAAAAAAGAGAGAGTCCCTAAGCTCATTGTAAGTCATGCCTCACTACATAATACGGCATCCAACAGCTTCGTAATTGAACACTGATAAACCATACGCTGATGAGTTCTCTGAATTGCAGCAATTACTGTCATGTCGATGGGAGTACTGAAGTTTCCACAGGTGAACTCGCTTGCACAATTCCCAGATGAAGTCCCATCTTAGGCTGTTCCAGGTGTGGAATCACAGTCAGTCTGTCAGCCTTCTACTCCTGCTGAAAGCAAAGAGACTAAACCCGTATTATAAAGCCATGATTTGAGTTAAATTTGTTTTAAAGTATGTTTTCAATTGTTTATATATATATCTACCATAGATCATAGAATCATAGGACAATAGGGATTGGAAGGGACCTCTGGAGATCACCTGGTCCAACCTTCCTGCCAGTGCAGTAACATCTAGGGCAGGCCATACAGGAACAGATCCAGGCAGGTCTTGAAAGATGCACATCAATTCTCTCAGCAAACTCAATAGGATGATTAGCAGCAAGTATTTGTGTTTTTATTTACTCATGTCCTTCAAAACTTGTGAAGCTGGTATACCAATTCATACAAGTAGGAATGGTATTTGTAGAGTTTCTGATACATTCAGTCTCTTTTAAATAGTAGATATATTTTAAAATAGGCCACAATGTACATACTTGATATAATGAGAATGTATATATATGATTAGTTGTGCATCTGAATCTTTCTGTGATGCCACGCAGAGATGACAAAGTAAGAGAGATTCAGATTACTCAATTTTTCTTTCAAGCTACACCTGTTCTGAGCCATAAACACATGGTTTAGTAGTAATTGATTTGCCCTGGTAGGGTGCATGGCTTACATTCTAGCAGTAGAAAAGCAGTGTTAAACTGTCATTTATGCTAAAAATCAGTTATCATTGTCATAGTTGTTTTGGTCTTCTTGCTAAGATTATTTTCTTCAATAAATCAGTAATTTTGCTTTGATCTACATTTATTAACCTTCTTTTATTTCCTCTTTATTTAACTTCCTAAATGGTAGCAATCTGAATTCAACTCTGTTTATTTTTATTTTTACCACAATTCATATAGCGTTTTACAGGAGACTTTTTTACATGGCAGATGTTTTTCTTGTTGTGTGTTGATTAATTATGTTTCATACTATTAGCTCCCCCCCCTCAGCATTTCACACTTTGTGCTCAATAGATGCAGAATATCATAAACTACATTATTAGTGCTCAGTTAAATATGTCTATCGTTTTACTAGCTATATTTTTAACACTTCCATTTGCATTTCTACATTTAGAGCTGCCATTATGAATATGTTTCCTGTTTTCGTAGTAGTACTTTCCTTGTTGATTTGGTAGTATTTTATTTCAACAAGTTCAGATTACCCCAGAAGTCAGCAGTTTAATGGTCTTTATATAACTGTAAATTGTCATATAGCATGTGATTTGTAAACATACAGCTTCAGTGATCCCTAAACACGAGCATTTATGTACTATTTTATGCTTTAATAATTATGTCATTTATAATTTTCCTGTTAGCTCAGATTTTAATATTATCAAATTTAGTAGTTTAGTTTTACAGTTTTTTCTTTCAGAATGCCTGGATATGCCAAAGAATCATCAAATTCTCGGAGAAACATCTGATAGTTAAGGGGGTATTAACAAGTTTATTTTGTCTAGTAAATAAGTAGAAAAACTTTCTTTGTTAACCCTTGACAGCATTTCTTGTGAGCTTGAAATATTCAATGCAAATACCCTGCTCATCCTGTCTGGTCTTTTTTTTTTTTTTTTTTTTTAATCAGAGAAGTTAAAAGAGTGCTTGTTTTTCAAAGGTAATTTTTAACATTTGCTGAAGACTTAACCACGAGTCTTTTTCACTTTCAAATCTGCAGAATCTCACTTCTTACATTCTCCAGGTTCTGGTCTAAAATCATTATATCAAAGATAATATTTTCATGACTTTAATGGAGTTTTTCTTGGAGACTAACCCTAGTCTTCTCTTTGTTGTTCATATTGCTCTCCAGAAAAGCATGAGAAGCCATATTTCTGTATTCAAAAAAGCAGAAAGAGAGGGGAGGTAGTCGTTTCTCTTTGTTTGCTGGGTTTTGTAAAACAGCATCAAATTCCATGTATTTTAATGGAATAGTAGTGCATCCTTTTTCATTTTGGTATATGTTTGTTGAGTTTTTGCTGTCTCATTTGATGTGACAGTATGAAACACAATCCAATGGTTGCCAAGGAGAAGCAGTCTTTGAAATGCAAAGGTCTCAAGTTCAGGTCTCTAAGTCTATATATTATTTACTAAATTTGTCATACATTTCTTGTCTCAGATAAAAATCTTACTTACCCCACCAGTATTTCACAAATGCAACTTTTCCACAATTGCCTAAAAAGCTCAAGTTATCCCAATGTTAATTTTCGGGACTTGTTTCACAGAATCACAGAATGTTAGGGGTTGGAAGGGACCTCCAAAGATCATCGAGTTCAAATCCCATGCCAGGGCAGGACAAAACTAGAGCAGATCACTCAGAAATGCATCCAGACAGGGCTTGCAAGTAACCAGAGAAGGAGATTCCACAACCTCTCTGGGGAGTCTGTTCCAGTGTTCTGTAACCCTTACAGTAAAGCTCTTCTTCATGTTGAGGTGGAATTTTCTGTACTTGAGCTTGAATCCATTGCCCCTCATCCTATCACAAGGCATGAATGAAAAGAGGTTGTCCCTGTCTTGATGCTCAGCCCTCATGGATTTAGAGACAGTCTTCTCCTCTCCAGGCTAAAAAGCCCCACGTCTCTCAGCCTTTCCTCATGAGGCAGGTGTTCCAGCCCCTTAATCATCCTTGTAGCTCTCCATTGGACTCTCTCAAGTAGAACTCTGCCACTCCTGAAATGGGGACCCCAGAATTGGATGCAACACTCCAGGTGAGGTCTCACTAGGGCACAGTAGAGGTGGAGGAGAACCTCCTTTGATCTGCTGGACATCCTCTTCTCAATGCACCCCAGGATATCATTGGGCTTCCTGGACACAAGGGGACATTGCTGTTCCATGGATAACTTGTTGGCTGTCAGGACTCCAAATCCATTTTCCATGGAGCTACTCTCTAGCAGGTTGCTTCCTAACCTGTCCTGGTGCATTTTATTGTTCCTTCCCAGGTGCAGGACTCTGCACTTGCTCTTGTTAAACCTTACTAGGTTCCTCTGCCCAGCTCTCCAATCTGTCCAAATCTTGCTGAATGGCTACACAGCCTTCAGGTGAATCAGCCAATCCTCGCAGTTTCATGTCATCAGCAAACTTCCTGAGAAGACACTCTGTCCCATCATCATGGTCATTGGTAAAGATGTTGAACAGGACTGGATGCAGCACTGATCTCTGGGGGACTCCACTAGTTAGAAGTCTCCAGGTGGACTCTACACCATTGATCACCACTCTTTGGGATCTATTATGTAGCCAGTTCTTAATCCATCTCACTTTCCATTCTTCTATCTCACAATTCCTGAGCTTGCTCACAAGGATGTTATAGGAGTCTGTCAAAAGCCTTGCTAAGGTCAAAGTAGACTACATCCCCTGGTCTCTCTGCATATATCCATTCAGTCACAGCATCATAGAAGGCTATCAGATTAGTCAAACATGATTGGTAAATCCATGATGACTACTCCTGATAAAGTTCTCTCTTATTTTTAGGATTTTACATTATGAAACCTCTTGTCTTATACATTAGCAACATCTAATACTTGAAGTCTTGTTTCATGTTTGAAGTTTATGCCTCTGGGACAGCAGATGTTGTTCTTGGTTTTCTTTCCAGCTAGAGGAGAAGTTTTAACCGCCACATTAAGGTTTCTGGGTCGACCTAGACATTGTTATATCACCGTCTAGCTTCTGAGTGAGTTTCTTGGTTTCTCCTCGGAGATAATAGTTATTTTTAAATGCAGGAATATGTTATGCTGTAGTTGGGTTACTTAAGCATCACACTGAAAGATAGCAATCATTTTCTTAATTGCTAGTCAGATCCTAGGATTGTTTGATCCTTTAAATGACAGAATTGAAAGCCTATTTTAAAAAATCTTGGGGTTTGTTTGTTTGTTGTTGTTTGTTTGTTTGTTTTTTCTAGTTATCATTATCTATTTGATAAAGCATGAGTGTATATGATGGTGTAAGTATCAAAAATATAGCTTTTCCTGCAAAACAGGAGACTTACACCTTAATGGTGATATTCATGTTGCTGAGTAGGCAGAGAAAACAAGGCTGGTCTGCAAACTCTGTCTATTAAAAAACATCCAGGAAGCATGCCTCCCTTCTGCAGCAAAAACTACGTTTTCTCTGAGGAGTTGTATTGCTTTTGCCCGGCTTGCTGGCAGCTTTGTTTCCTTTCTACACTCCCCTCCTGGTTAGCATCAGGTTGGGAAATTGTTATCATTCATGTAGAAAGTACAATAGCTGCTGGCTCCCTGGTGCCATTTCTGTGCTCCCGGGTTGTTACCCTGAAGTCAGCTTGAATTTCCTCAGCAGGACAGTTCTGCTTAATGTCTCCTAATGCTGCTAAATGAAAGAATATATACGAATCTCTATTTTTTTTCTCTATAATATATTAAGTTTCACTGTAGGGGAAGAAGTTGGTAAACTTTGTAAAAGTATATTTTTGAAGGGTTTTTTTTTGTCCTACCTTCATAAGGGTAACACTTCTTTTCCTTGCAATAGAACTGGCATAAGAAACAAGTTGGCAAACAACTGCTGTGCATGTTTTTTATAGATATATATAATACTTGCTACAGCTGTTTCTTGTCAGTTAAAAATAATTGCTGAAGGAAGTAATACAATGAACTGAAGTAAAATAAGATAACTTGTTAAATCAAAAGTAGATTTTTTTAAGTGACCAAGTGACAGTTGGATTAACCTGGGATTGTGTTCATGCAGCCTGACATATTTGTTATTTTGACTAATCAAAAGTAATTAGAAGAGGATTTAGACATGTTTCAGAAGCATTGAGTGTTCATAGTTAGCATAATTTTATGACCAGAATTAATGGAATAGTTTGCAAAGCAGTATTTTGCTATCTTACTGTGCATAATATCTTAGTGTCTTACGAAAACATGGCAAACAGGAAGGTCTTGAAAAAAATTATGAGAATATCTCCTCAAAATGAAAGTACTGAGAACTCAATCTAATCTGTATAAATTATATCTCTGTATTATCATCCCTCACAGAACCCTATCTAATCATTTCAATTATATCATTCCATCATCATTAATGGTCCATTGCCTTTACTGTGTTTTCAAATCATTGGTTTCAGTCAGCCCAACTTCGCTATCAGAAAGTATCTTATTAAATCATCCTCATCACTCAGTTCAACACATACCAATCTGATACATTAACACATCAGAAAGTTTTATTGCCTTATTATCCAACTAGCAGGAAAAAAAGAAAAAGGAAGAAAAAAAAAAGCTAATTTACACATCCATAGTATGAATTAAGTCTAATAATGTGAATTCACTGCTAGGAAAATCTCTCAAGGGGCTCAACTCCCTTCTGCTAGAATCTTTCACGTGCTCAATATTTGTTAATGTTACTGATAAAACAGGTCCCTCATCAAAACTGCCCATACACCTCTTCTTAAAATTATCTAAGTATCCTATACCCTTGTTTATGTTTATTTTCCATAAAGAATAAGGAGGAAGGAGGTTGTACTTTTCAGATGGTGATGTGACTGATCTGAGCAGTACAACCATGCAAAGTAAGGAGACAGAATTTCTCAGATTGTGCTAATATGATTATGAGATGCCTCTGGTGAGTATTTTGAAGCAAATACTGAGAACGCTTCATGATCTAGTCCTAGAATCAAAAGAAAGAGGGTAGGACTTTTGTTCATTTCCTATTATCAAAACTAACATGAACTATAAGGCAAAAAAATGTTAAAGATTATAATTTTATCTTACAGTTAAAGATAATTTAGTAGCTTTTAACTCAGCTGTTATTGTGCAGCTTGTTTTAAATGCAGGCAATAAAGTTATCTTCTAACTCCCCTAGTCTGCTACCCTCAACACACACCTTTGTTTTGATATCCTTCTGATGAAGTTTCCTCTACAATCTTCCTATTTTTTTCACCATGCAGTCACCTATATTGGAGCAGTTGCTGCTTAGCTTTTCCTTCTTGGCTTCTATTTCTCTGTCTTCATCTTATCTTCTCTTTCATCCTTTTTCCATTCTTCTTTTTTTTTTTTTTTTCTTTTTTTTTTTTTTCATGCAGCCTATCTTCTTCTCCTGTGTCAGATCCCTAGTTCAGCTGAGAAAGTGTTCTTTTAAGCCCTTTTATCAGCCAGATGCTCTGTATATGAAGACCAATAATCAAATTGAACTTGCCTCAGCCCTCTCCCTAAAATACCAGTAATTTCATGTACACACAACTCTGGTGGAAAGTAGAAGGTTCATGTCTCTTTAATAACTGTTTTGCTGCTTCTTTTTTAAAGCCTATTGCTTATATTGCTTGTGAATAATGTTAGCAATATGGTGCAAAAATTACGTAAACTCTGAAAAAGAAGAATAGATCAGCTCACTCATCATTAGTTAAAGAGCTGATAAGTTTTCTAGTTTCAGTATTTTGTTGGAGATTTCTTCCTTTGCTTTTTCTTCTTTCTTGTTTTTTTTTGTTGCCGTCCCACAGCAATATAGTCTATTTGATATTTTTAAGCTTCACCTTCTGTATATCTGTAGGTCATGGAGCAGGAATCACTCCAGACTTGTAACCTGCGATCTATTTAAAAAAAGGAAATGTGAATTCTGTACCTTCTTATGTGATCTCTGGTGAATAGTTTCAAAGTTTCAATAGTTAAACTCATACAACTTCTATTTATGAGGAATCAAATTATTTGGAGATTACTCAATCTTATGTGAAGCCTCCTTGCTCCATTACTTGTAGTGGAGTTAATGTTCAGATTCTGCCTTAAGAAATACATATCCCTGAGAGCCACAAAGGTCCTTCCTTCCATGTCTTTCAATGATGGATGAGACGATGGCAAAAACAAACACAGTTTGCTACAGAAGTTCGACGTTTAACATAGTAAACCAAAAAAACCCCAAACCAACAAACAAGCAAGCAAGCAAGCAAGAAAGAAAGAAAGAAAAGAAAGAAAAAGAAAAATACCTAGTGGTATTTCCTATGCATGTATAGAACATGATAAAATTTATCTCCCTTAATATATTTGCACTTTGGACATTAACATTTATTTCCAGTAAGAAAAAAAATGAGACCTGTTCTCCAGTTCTAGATGCAGAAAATGCAGGTAGGGCATCCCACTACTTCTTTGGAGGCACTACAGTCCTGGGGTGATGTGGATGATAGAGAACTGCCGGCTTTCCTCACAATGTCTGCAAAGAGATCATGCCATGCTTTAAGGATGACAATAAGGACACAGTATAGAGACTAGTGAGCACCAGAGCAGTCAGGTGATTTGGTTTAAGTTATGCAATAAGGAGTTGAAGGCAGTGCTTACAACTTCTCATTTCCTCCAGTCCTACTTCTCTTAATTCTGTCAAAATCATATGAGACCTGAACTAAGGCAGTAAGGATTAACCTGTCTGTATTTTCACAGAAATAATGTAATGGGGTTTTTTTTTAAAATGATTGACCTTTTACTATCAAAAGTACAAGTCTATGCCTAATAGTTGTTTAATTACTCTTTCCATTCACACAATTTTCATGAATATAATTACAGACTTACAAAAGAATTGCCTCCCTTATGTCCAAGAGTTACAAGTTCTATTGAATAAAACCACAAAAAAATGGAGACTGGGGGCATAGGAGGAATACAGGGAAAGAGAGGAGGAAAAATGGGCAATGTTGTGCAGAAGGTGAACTAATTACACCAGAATTCTGCCCTTCCATAGTATTTCAGTAAACATAGCTCTGTTGGGTTGGGACTTGCATTGTTCTGGCTCCCCAAGACAAGACTGCTTTTCTGTATTTAAAAACATCCTTGACACACGTGGTCCCATCCTTGACATCTGAATTCCTCAAGAAGAAAACATATGCTTCTAGACTGGAAGAAGACAGGAAGTCACTATGAAACATACAGATTCTGACTTTTTTTTTTTTTTTTTTTTAATTAAACTGATATATGTCAGTGGTATGGGAACAGAATTGGAACACTTATCTGGTAGGAGCCTCCAAAAGTTCAATTAAATGTTTCAATTTGTAAAAATCACCTACTGATTAATCATTCCTGTCTTTCTGACATATTTTCTCTGAACCATAATGCCAATCTCTCTAAGGGGTGGAACTCTTTATCTCTTCATCTATTTCACATATGTGTGCACATGGACTCCAACACTATGTTTTAATATCAAGATAGGATGTGCCAGTAGAATTGCATGTTGAATTTATTTACTGTATTGGATTTGCTGAATGATGTACGAAGTGAGGTTTGAGTAAGCAGCAGGAATTTGTATTACCATGCAACTTAAACTTGCAGTACTTCAAATTTCTCTACTCGGCAACATTTTTACTAATCCATGATTAAACTCTGCAAAAGGAATTAATTTTTCTCTAATATAACTATTCCTCTTGAAGGTAAATCATCTTTAAAAGGTGCACTTGCAGCTATGTACAGTCATACGGAGTGTGTCTGAAAGCAATGATGCTGAATGATTGATATACGGGCTATGAGTTGTACTTTTTTCCACTTCTGTTTTTCATAGTATAGCCAGCACCTCAGTGATGCAAAGCTTTCAAGACCAGGAAAAAGCAAAAAAAAAAAGTCAATTACCATGTCTGACATCCTTGATCAAAATGAAAACAGGGAACGCATAATTGTTTGTGAGAAAGAAACAGTAAAAAGTGCAATTCTGGACTCTATTTTGGGGTAAGGTAAAAGAAGTAGATACAAGGTCCAGCACATGCTTTAAGCTTTTCATCTGGGGATTTGAAATGAACAGCCTAGTAGATTGGAGCTTTGGGGAGAAAAGTGGTTTAACACAGTGAATACTAAAGACTTATGAGAACCTTAGCACAGGTGAAGAGTGTTCACTTAAACACATGGGCAGCAGAAATTATTGTGTTGATATTTGTTTCTTTTCCATTAGGGATTTTTGTCGGAGGTAAAAGTGTTTACAAAATTTATTATTTTTCATTAGAGAACTGCAGTGTGGGGGATGAATTTGTAAGCAGAATAGAGGTTTCTGGAAGCATCTTAAATCTTGAATCTTTTTCTTTCTTGTATAAGAATGTTATTATTTACTGTCCCTGAGCAACAAGGCTACAGATTTTCTTCTTATCTGAAGAGATGTTTAACTCCATTTTATAAAATTAAAATAAAAATCCATTAAAAAGCATGAAATGTATACAACAATAAGGCTGGAACTTAAATTTGCTTGTTCCTTCTTATGTTTTGTCAACAGCAGCAAACCAGGAACTCGCTGGTAGTTTTAAAGAAAGATCACTTTTTAAGCATAAGTGGTAATGGTACATATAATGCCTGGAAGAAAGAATCCAGACACACAAAAATGCAGACATAGACAGATGGGTTTGTAAATCAAGTGCTTATGGCAATAACAATGCATTAGAATTCATTTTCTTTCAGGAAGAGCCACAGTATGTAACCACCTTTAAAAAATGCCAGAAGAAGCAGTAATTATTTCTGCATCAAAATATTTCACTTGGTGTACAGAATGTCAGAACCCACCTTGAAGTACATCGACCTGCATGCAGAGGTCAAACCAGCCACAGAACAAAATGGCAAACACTGATTTTGTGACTAATTGAGACCTTATACAACAACAAAGAGGAGCAACAGGACTGTAAACAGAAGGACAAGTTGGCAAATCCAGTTTTCAGTAAATACTACACTGTAATACTTGTCTTGATGTTCTGCTTTCAGAGTGGTTTAATTCTTTTGGAATTTGGATTGTTCAACATGTGGGGTGTTTGAATACTTGTGTATACAAAAGAATATATGTTCTAAGGAAGACATTAGCAGAAAATAGTTGAGTTACTGCTTTATGTTATAGAAGGCTAGAGAGGTAGAAAGCAGTGAACCAGACAAAACCAGACAAAAACAATTTACAAGGAATATAATGCAAGATCTAGATAAAGGACTTTTCTTCACCCTCCTCAGGTTCATTTCTTATGGGATTTTTTATATTATGTTTATTTCTCAGTATGGAACTAGACCTCTACCTTAAAACACACATGCACTGACAGTTGTCACGAAGAGAATGCCTGGAAGGTTAATATCTGCTTTCATATGAGCAAGGCAAATGAACTAGCTGAGATCTATAGTCTCAGGAAAACTGATGCTAGTTTCTGCCACTATTTTTCCAGCTTTGAGGGAGGATTTTTAAAGCAACAATTTTTCTTTTATCATCCTGCCTTTGATACTAGGAAGATCACAATCTCTAACTCCTGAGTCAATTTTACTCCTTTTCATTGCATGCCAACAGCATGAGCACTCCTTGGTTTCCTATCTATAAATACGTGAGGCTGCTGCTAATTTGAGACCTGCTCCTGAAAGGAGCTGGCACTTGCAACTCTCATTAATATCAAATGAGACAGAAAGAACACAGAGCTTTGAAGCCCCACCATTGCCATTTTGCAATGGACTCTTAAAAGGCCTATCATATCCTGTCTCCTATGCTGTAATCATTAGGATTTTCTTCAAGCAATTATCATCCTGCTTACTGTGTTCATCCACTAAATATCGAAAGAGCACATTCTTGTGGGCACACACAAGGCCAAACATCACCGGAGTCCCTGAAGCATCTTTCACATTTTTTGTTCACTGTGCATGGGTTAAGCAGTCTTTTGTGCTCCTTTTATTTTAATCCACATCTCTTCAACTAACTGACAGATACACACAGCAATACTTTTCAAAAGAAGCAATACGTATTGGGGATGAGAGTTGCAAGGAAAAAAAACCAAACAACAAGCCCTAACCTAAGCGAGCTAATTTATTTCAATGTTTTGCAGAAGATTTAGTCTTAAACTTCTAGTTTCATATGTTGCCCTATTTCTGGGTTTCAGCCTATCAAAGATGGGGATGATGCACTCTCTGCAGATACCTATCACTTTCTAGCTATTTAGTAGGCTGGGGTGTATTGAGATGAAAGAGACTGGGAGAGATGTATCACCAGATGTACTTTCTGCTGAAGTTAAAGTGCTATATATATACTTCTCCGACCTTCAGCACATAATTGTGCTCAATGTTGTATAACATGATTACCTGTATTTTTCAAAATGAGGAGAATGAAGGTTTCTTGGCATCTTTTAAAACATGTCCTTTGTTAAAGAAAATTCTACACAACCTACTAGGGAAAAAGGCCAGAGTAATTAAAAAAAAAAACCAAAACCTAGTTCCACTCAATGAAGTTGCTGTATTAATGAGGACAAATCCAATAGTTTCCTATTGATAGATTCAGAAATAATCAAGTAAATGTGAAGAAAGAAACAGGATTTTCTATGAAATATCAGCGAACTACTGGGGAGGATCCTTTAATTTTCCATATTTAATTAAGTAGGAACAATATACAATCCTTTGGCCTTATTTTCATTCTGCTATTCAAAGAAATCCACGATTAACATATGATGCTACTGTGACTGAGAAAAAAAATGTGCTAAACCTGTAAATTTACATATGTAAAAATCACTAGAGGACGTTCACAATGGAAGTGTCCATTTTGATTTGTAAAAAAAATTATATTTACATGCAGTAAGATGAATATATTATATTTTTTTAAGTAGACACATATATGTAGAAATATATGTTATACTCTCTGATATGTGTAAATTAAACACCTATGTCTCTTAACCAGTATTTTCAAGAATGCGTTACAATAATATAATCTACAGTTTTAATAAGCAAAGGAAAGCTAAACTCAAAAGGACTACAGTTTCCTTCTGGTAGAAGTCCAGAATCAGGATTAGAAATTCGGAGTTTCTAATTCTCAGACTACAGCTTGATACATCATATTTTGTTGTCTCAAAAAGCTACTAAAAAAAAATTAAAGCCAATATTATGTTCTGCACTCTGAAGGTACAGTTTTAGCATTTACATAGTGCACTATGATATAAGGAAAACCACTTTTAGGTTAAAATGTTTATGCTCTGTTCATCTGCATATAGGTCAATCTACTGAATAATGCATATTCTCTTATACTTATTACCATGAAGTACCTGAAGTCTGCCTCTGGATAAATTAAGAACATCTTGAAAGCCCACAGAAGGAAAAAATTAGGCAGCTGCTCTAAAACGTCTTTTCCTGAAGAATTCTTTTGGGGAAGAATAAAAATTAATGTGTTAGATGCCTAAAAGTGTTTCCCATCAGAAGATAAACTGTTTTACATTCCAGAATAGATTTTTATGTGATTCTAATTTATGTATTTTTGTAGTGGAGTGAGGAATAATTTCACACAGTTACACACAGTTTGTTTATTGATTATCGTAAACAAACACCTTCAAAATAAAGTTTTGCAAAAGTGTTTTAGAAGTACACAATCTGAGTTTTTGTAAATATAAAAGGGAAACATACAGATGTAAGTAAACACATATATATAACTGTAAAACCACTCCTGAATTATGTATTATATAGAAATTACTTCAATGAAGCCTACTACTGAAGGTCTTTGCTAGCATAATAATTAATGGAAGACTAAAGTCTAAAATAAATAACATCTTGGTGGCACTAGTCATATTGGTTCCCTGAAGGTGTTAAGATGTTTGACCTGAAGAGTACGGTTTGCTTGTTCTGATGTAAGTAAATAAATGGATCTTCTTTCTATAAAGAGACGAACATCTGAGATTAGTATAAAATTACAGATTCTCCATAAACCCCATATTTCTGGATGTTTCCATAACAGTGATCATTTACAAAAATAACTGTCAGAGCTGTATTTGCTGTCCTTGTTATGACCATGCCATTAACATGCTGTTGAGACACAACAGGGAGGACAGTATCACCTTTGTCTATAGGTAATTTTGAGCCTTCCTACCAACTTTTCAAGTCCTGTTATATAAAACCACATGGTTCTCTTTCATCCCTTAGAATGACCGTAAAAACAAATTGAAACAAATCTCTTTCTTTTCTCTAATTACACTTTGTTGTTTTTACAGACCATCTATTGTCCAAGAGCAAATAAATTTATCAATTAATATTCCAGCTCTTCTTTCCATGGGATGGCATCAATAAGATTTTTTATCCTCATCTAGTCAGAAAACTTGTACTAGAAACTGTATTTAAGAGAAAGAAATTATTTTATTAATCTGCATAGGATGTAAGTAACAGCGGGTGTTTTGTGCATTGTGTTTGGTTTTTTGTTGGTTTGTTTGTTTTTATTATGATGATTATTATTTATTCATGACAGCTCTTTTTAGTTTGGTTTTTTTTCCTTTAGTTAGTTTGTTTGGTTTGGATTACTATTTACATTCAAGTTACCTATTTTCTATTACTCTATAGATGTGATGTCTCTCAAAGCTGATAATCTCCTAATATCAAGCTTTGGCTATCACAGGATGGTCCATCTTTACACTGAATGATGACATTTTCACCCCAACATTTCATTATAAGTGCTAGCACAACACCATGACTAGTGCCTGTGCCAATTAACAGCTGCTGTAGATTTTAATCATCAGGCTATATTGCTTTCCTGAGGGGAAGCAATTCAGTATTTTTGAAACAGCTTGATATTTTATGTTAACAAAAAATCTTTATGCCTGTCATTTCCCTAAAAGCACAGATTTTAGAAATACTAAACATGAGGGTACTGATGTAATCTAGTTACAGTGCAAAATGTGTTTTATCTTGGAGAAAGATGGAATGCATGTACTGATTATACATAAACACCTTGCTTCCTCCCATAGTAAAAAGCTAAGCAAGGAGTATGTAAGAGAAAATATGGTCATTTAACCACACAGTAGAGTAAGTCTAATCATTGGCATTCCTTAGTTCGGGAGTGTTGCATTATTGTGCAATTGGACTTCAGTTGTGTGTCAAAGCTGTCTTTGAAGTATTGCATATAGAACAATATGAGAAATTCCCAGAAATGTGTAGTTAGGATAGAAATATTCTACAAATCACCATTTTAAAAAATATTGTAAAGCAAAATGTTTTGTTCATTGTACTATGTTGTTGAAACCTGTTCTGCACAAAAATAACTCTAGATAAAAGCTCAGTAATTTACAACGCAAAAAAACCCTCAACCCGAATAAAATTAAATGTTGTCAATGTTTTAGCTGGTTTTTTTCTTAGGTTTCAGTAATACTTTTCCCATAACCTGCATTCTGATTTATTCACCTCAAATTCTTCCTGCTTGTCTAGCACTGATTCATTAAGTTCAATTAAAAAAATAAAAAAATAAAAATTAGTGGAATAAAAAAAAAAAAAAATCCTGCAGTATAAATACTTACAAATCTCTAAACTCCTTGATAACAAAAAAAATTAATAAAAAATAGAGGTACCGGAAAGGGTTATTGTATATAATCTGTATGATTTATGAAGAAATCTCTTGGTTACTCCTCAAATACTTGTAACAAGCACATGTGTAACATGAACTTTGACATACTTATTTTAGCATTTCAGAAATGTTAAAAAATGAGATTAAAACATAAGAATATATTAATTTGACCTTTAATGTGCATGGACTGTCCCCTCTTGTATCATACCGTAGTGCTTCAGACTGAATTTCTGGAATTTTGGGGCTGTCTTCAGATTTTGGTTTATTAAAAATTATAAAGTATCAGCACCTTGGTCAAAATCAAACCAGCTCCAGGTATTTATCAAACCCAAGACTAGTCCAGAAACTATTATTGTTTCCAGTATTGCAGCTTGGGAATGAGCCATGTTGCATCTATGTAACAATAAATCCACTTCTAAAATTACTATATTTTACAGCCTGCCCTCTGAGCTATAAAGGCTGAGGTGAGTTTGAGGGGAAGAAAATAAAAGGGCATGTCAGCCTTACACAGTAATCCATATCAGTGTGGTCTCTCCTACCCTCAGGAGTGATCTTGCCAGGCATGCACTGACTTAACAGATCTGCCATCAGAAAGCTCCTTATGGAATGACTAAACCATTGATTAAAAATATGTCTTTCAAAAATGTACAATCAGAAAACCAACTGTTTCCTATTCCTTGGGTAGGATGCATTTTGGTGAGAAAATAAGTAGATGTCTGTTAGTTATTTTGTTTAACATCTTCGTGCATATGATCACCCAGATATACATCTGCTTTCATCTGTTATAAAATCCTTGATTCTGATCAACTGTTTGCCACTTTGCAGCTAAGTGAGAACCCTAAAGAACATTAGGCAGAGATAATAGATTCACAGTCTGTGCACATATTTGAAAAAAACACTGCTCACCATGAATACTCAGAATACATATCAAATAGTGAACTCTGTTGTCATGCTCAAGTAGATTTCCTTCTAATACTCAATAATCCCTGATTTACACTCTGATTGTCAAACCCAGGAAGTTAAAAACACATTGAGGGCTTGATAAATGCCCTCCCTGTGTCTCAGCTGCTTAATTAATTTGGTGTTGTGGTGCTCAGTCTCAGTGAAACTACATATGACTTCTCTGAGTTTCTGTGAGATTTTGATTATTTAACTTTGTTTTGTTTGCAGTAATAATTACGGGTCCAAAGGCTTTTCCCTGGTAGATTGATTATGCCTGTTTTTTCCAACAGACATATGAGTTATTCTGGTTTCTTTGCATTAAGCAATGCGTTGTTTCTTGCCTTGCTACTGTCTCTATTGTGCCAAACCCATCATCATTGCTCACTCATTTGAACTGCTTCCTCTACTATTTGCTCCAGTGACCTTTCTTAGTTCAGCCTCTGTAAGATTCACCCACAAGATGCTTGCCCTTTCCTACTCTTTCAAATGTAAAACAAGCAAATGAACCTCACACTTCTGTCATTCAGATCATAGAAGCATGAGTTAGGCCTGAAAAAAACCAATAATGATAACTGTGTACCCTTAGACATCAAGGGTCTTGGAATAAGGAGAGTCACACTCATCTTTCTCAGACCTGACATTTATGTGAGATGCCAAAATAGAGATCTTTAATGTTCCTGTGCAGTTCTTCCAACATATGAAGACAGTTTCACTTAAATGATGCTGCAATTCTCAATTCCCACATGAAACATTTGAAGATGTGAGTTCCTCTTGGTCAAAAATAAAATGGTAACAGAGATGCTTTGAAGCTCTGCCTAACAGAGAACTAAGACAAAAAATCTAAGTAGACAAAATAAAATATCTTTCAGTGGGTGACTGAGGTGGCTGCACAGAGTGATTAAATAAGGTGTTTGTGAGCATCAGTGTATTCAGGACATGACAGACAGCCACTGTTGTCATGACATTAAGGGGGACAAGTGGATATTTTTGCTGAGAGCATGGGGTCAGATCTGAAGATATTGCTAGTCATAATAATGTACTTGTTAAAGAAGCCCCTTGAAGACTGAAAGATTTGACATGAGAACATTTGCCCTGTCTATTTAGATTTACATTCATACTTATTGCTCAAAACCTACAGTTATGATCCAGGCTGTGGAATATAGGTAGGGAGCTGCATCCTTGTAGCAACAGAGTCCAGAGTGAAGAAGTCCTGGAGTTACAACCAGACTTTACTAACCTCGTGATTGAGGAGAGGGGGAATCAAGCTCTTACGAATATTCTTAAAATAGCTCATGAATTTAGATTCAGGCAATCATTAGATTAAACCCTTAGAATTCTGTTCTATTTCTTTCCAGAAAAGCGGGAATGTGTAAATTTCTCTTGTGTGACCATCCTAGCTCTTCTAGTGGCAACACAATTATTTGCAGCACTCTAACAGGAAGAATACTGTACTTATAGATATGATTGTCTCTTTTAATGAGCAACTTCTGCTCATGTCATCATCTCTCACCAGAAGAGAATTTAGTTAATCTGAATCCCAGCTGCTAAAGATACCTACACCACAAGGCTTGAGGCAGAACTGTGTGCTGCCTGCAGCAGCCAGGATTTGAGTTTGTCTGCCTGCCTGCTAATGGGTACTTATACCAAGATCTGGGCTGTGTAGTAGGTGGAAGAGCTTTGTCTCAAGCATGACTGAAACTCTGAGGTGGTCTGAAAGCATAGGTGGAGTGCAGCTCTTTTAACCAACTCTGTAGAAAACTTGTCCATCTTAGTTTGTGTGAATCTCCTTGCAGGTAGTACATATTTACTCTTTCAGTCTGAAACAGGTATATGAACATGTTCAGATATTGCGTGATAGTGAGTGGATCTGAAACTGGATATGGGACTCACTATTTCCAAATTAGATGTGGTAGCATTCATGACCTTATTCACAGATCCCCATAAGCAAAATAAAGGTGCACAGAAGCGTCTGCTGCAGGCAAGCGTTGCCTTTACTATCTCACATAATTGACACTACCAAAAAAATTGACATTTATTCTACTTACATAGGTGACTTCCGTAACTGTGTGTTATAGCTATGAATGGTGGTTCCCAACAGAAAATAACTACTGTGTGTTCACACTATGTTTTGTGGATGTGTGAAATGTAAGTGTGAAATGATAATTTCTTGTTAACTGATGTATATCTGGGTAGCAGCACAACATGAGGTGCTCAATCAGTTTTTTCTCTTAGAGGAGAAACCTATGATGCACCCACAGTTGTTCTCTCAGCAGCCTGTGTGTTTACAAAACACAATGTTCTCTTTATTTGAACAGAAATATTTAACAAAGGAAGAAGGAATCTTTTGTAAGCAAGCTTAAGTGAAATCTCATCTATTATGATGTTGATGATCTTAAAGATGTTTTCCAAACTAAATGATTCTGTGAATGCATATTGTGCATGTACCACATCATACTTAACTTAAAATGTCCCAAATGCTCCCTCCCAAAATGTTAGGCCTGGTAATTTAAAACATAGTAGAATGATCTAGCCAACTTTTTTTATAATATCAACTATAAGACACAGCAGTCCAGGTTTTCTGTTGTATTATGAGTTTGTGAATATGTTGTACTAATTTTTTTTTTTTAATATTTTTTTTTGTTTGTTTTAGGGGTTGGAAGGAACCTCTAGAGATCATTGAGTCCAACCCCCCTGCCAGAGCAGGATCACCCAGGGCAGGCCACACAGGCACTGATCTAGGCAGGATTTGAAAGCCTCCAGAGAAGGAGACTCCACAGCCTCTCTGGGCAGCCTGTTCCAGACTCTGTCACCCTCACAGGAAAGAAGTTTCTCCTCATGTTGGGGTGGAACCTTCTATGCTCAAGTTTATACCTGTTATTCTTTGTCCTATTACTGGGCACTACAGAAAAGAGATTGGCTCTTTCCATTTGACACCCACCTCTCAGATATTTATAGACATAAATAAGGTCCTCTCTCAGTCTTCTCCTCAAAAGACTAAACGGCCCCAGTTCTCTCAGCCTTTCTTCATAGGGGAGATGCTCAAATCCCTTAACCATCTTTGTAGCTCTCCATTGGACTCTTTCCAGTAGGTCCCGGTCTCTCAACCTGGGGACCCCAAAACTGGACACAGTGTTCCAGGTGTGCTCTATCTAGGGCAGAGTAGAGGGGGAGGAGAACATCCCTCCAGCTGCGGGACAGAGTTTTCTTAATGCACCCCAGGATGAGGTGGGAATTCGTGACCGAAGGGGAGAATTGATCCCGCATGGACAACTTGCT